>VOCT01103338.1:0-20174 GCA_007922175.1 Pelusios castaneus | reverse complement strand
AGGGTGAAAGGAGGAGCTACCTGCATTCCTCAGCAAATTTCCCCCCCCTCTTTCATGGTATTCTTCCCTTTCATCACTGGCCCCATCAAGCTCCCCTATTGACTGAGGTGGTTACTTGGTATTTTTGCCCGTATTTATAGGTATTAATAGCAGTCTTTTATTTAATGCTACCTTTTCTTTTAAATGTATGAAGAATATTACATGAAGAGCTTTTTTTCCCCTTCACCTAAGTCCTTGCATCTTAAATTCCACCCTGAAATTTCTTATCCCACATAATTCCTTCCCTACTTTCACTGAGACCCCCATTTAGCAGCGTGTGCACTTATGTGTTTCTTTGCATTTTAAAAATAATTAACAATCATTTTGTTCCATATCTTTCGTGCTGGTTTTATATGATTGCAACTGATATTTCTAATGGGTTGGCAAATAAAATTATATATAACACCAGGACAAATTCACATTTAGTGTAAGCACAAAACAGTGCTCACACCAAGAACTTCCATGGAGCTTCCTTCACACCCATTGAGGCTCTGGTCCCATATTTGTATTTGACCCTAAGTGTCCAAAAGGTGCACATGATTTCCTTGCTCATAACAATTTTATAACCAGTCAGCACTGAACAGAATGAGAGACAGATTCTGATACCTTTGCTCATAGTAACTAGTACCTTCCTCCATAAATAGTCCCAACATAATCAATAGGACTGTTTCAGCTTTCAAGTCCTACTCAGTACATGTAGGGTTATTGGAATCCAGCTCAAAATGAATTGGTAATTCCTATTAAGTTTTAGAATTCAATTACATTGCCTTTTCTCTTAATTAAGAAAATATTTTAATAAAAAAGGTGCCACTGAAGTAGGAACGAGTGCTGTGAAAAATGTGAGTTGGGTCTCAAATGAGTGAAACTATGCACGCTTCATATTTCAAATTAAACACCCCGCAATTTTTAAAAAAAGAAAAAGTAATATTTCAAACATACTAAGCATAATGCTTATACCACAGATTCTGTAAAAAATGAACCGCATAAGCTATTAGCAACTGTATGCGTCATAAACACCTTAGGCTAGAAAATCAGATTCTCATGCCAAATGCAGCTCAGCTCCATCAGTCTACATGGAGCTATACTTCTGCAATTTTATAAGATAAATGTCTGTGCTGTTTTAGATGATGAAACTACAGCTGGGGCGAATCTTCTTATTTTTCACCAGTGATTTAATAATGGCAAGCTCAGTGTAAATATTGAAAGGCCACTAGTTTTGAAAATATTTTCCCTCTGATAGCTGAAATATGAGAGTGCTTTCTTTTTTTATATTGATCATGCACAAAAAAGTTAAGATTTGTCTATACAAGATGTGGGAATATTAGTAAGTAGTGGACTCTAAACATTTCATATAACGTTTTACACTTTATGTAGCATTTGCAGAGGAAAGCTTTGTTGAGCTGTGCTTTATCCCAGCTACTGGGAACCTCAAAGGCCACTTTAATCTCAGTTGAAACAGCCAGTGAATGAATACCTCCTATCCCTTGTTGGAGATTACAGAGTAAAAAAGGAAGAAATGTTGCGAACTGTACTCCACTGCACCTATTTTCATGACACAAATGCTTGTTGTAACACAACAGAAGACCTGCATTTAATTATTTTTTCCAGAATTTATAAGCTAAAATATAGAGAGCATTTATGAGTCCCCCTTTCTTTAATCCACAAAACACCAGAAGATACAGTACATAGAACAGCATCTGTTGGAAGTGCCCCAGGATGCCATTTGAAAAGATTTGCCTGGCTCTGAACCTTAACTACAGTACAAGACTAATCATTAATTTAATCATTAAAAGAATGATGAAAATAAAGAGTGATTAAAATGTAATTAATATAACCAGCTAACACTTAAAGAAGTGTCCTTTATAAAAATATTTCCAGATTTGCCCTTCTGTGTTTCTGAAGTAAACCTACTTTAATTATTTCCTGTTCGAACCTTCCTATGTTTCCTTGGTTTTAGTAGGAGTTTACCTAGCAAAAACCAATACTCCTCATTTCCTCAGTGGATTAACTGAGCAATGATGAAACAGAAGCTTCTGTCTGCTTCATTCTTTACACAACCTGGTGTTAAAGAGTGACCTTTCACCTTCAGAGGTTTTAAGGATTAAGGATACTTTTAAGTCTCCGTTTGGTTACTAATCCACCACTTTCACTTGATGTTAAATAAGCACTTCCTGATTTACCCTTTAAATCCTGTAAACATAATAAAACAGAGTTTAACCTTTACCTTAGGATTTTACCACTATCTTATGCTCTGTCAAATAAACCTTTATAACAGGCAAGAAAGAGAAAGCTAATAAGCGATATCCTGATTTTTTTTTACCTTGGGATATGTAACAAAACATTACAATATTTTTAATATATTAAGGTCAAACACTTGCTAGGAAGCATCAGGGCCTTACACTGTGCAAATAATGGAATTTTTAAGCAGCATTTGTAAGCTGTCTGAGATAAAGAAATAGATGTTTCCTCCACATTCAAAGTACTGCAAGAAAATAATATTGGAAGAAGTCGAAATGGAAATATATTGAGGCATATTTCATAATCCAAGGCTTCATGATTTCCAAGATTATTATTTTGTCCTCCAGTGATTGCCTTGTAAGGTCAGGCCTTCAGCTGGTGTAAATAGTATAGCTCCATTGAAATTAAGGGAGCTGTGCTGATTTACACCAGTTAAGCATGTGGCCCTATATATTTTATTTCTCTTACATTTGCTTAGGTTTAGGAAAATATGATTTGTATTGACAATATTCAGTCATGATTATTTCTAGTATCTATCTCTGATAAATACCCCCATTTACTAGCACAAAGGTATCAGCAGTCTTCCTCAGAATGTTTCCTCTTATGTCATTTCAGAGAGAATATGGATAGTTTTGCATAATCAGCTTCAACAAAGTGACTCCTGATTTAAAGCTCGATCCAATGCCTGTTGAAGCCAATGGAAAGTCTGCCAATTAACTTGAGTGAGCTTTGGCTCAAGTCCTTACACGGAGATAAATGAGTGAAGAACCAAGCCTGATATGTCTCCAGTGAGTGAACTTTTAATTTCTTCAGAACAGAGATACAGCTGTAAATTGAAATGGACATTAAATTAATGAACCGTCATTATATTAAATTTGCTTGTGGAAAATATCATCCATTATTTGGATCTACTGATATAAGTTCTAGATATTATTATTCCACAGTAATGGTCTAAATCACTTCAGCTTTCTATAGTGTTATGACAGTAATTAATTTCATTAGTATAGAAGACTCCAGTATATTTTACAAGATTAATTTTAAGTGTATTTCCAAAATAACTTTCTAGAAATTTTACACTGTGCTATGAGATAAAACTCTTTACATCTCATACTCATTCTTCATTACTTATCACTTTGCAATTAACTAATACAAAAAGTTAATTACCTTTTTGAGATCCTAAATCATGAGCCTTATAATCAAAGGAATATAGTCGTCTAACTTTGATCAGGGATCTGCCTGACTTTTGAAGTCTATTTTGGAATTTTTTATTTCTATTAAATTGAATATTTACCATGTACCCTCCAAATATTTACTAATCTTTGCCTCAACCATTACAGAAGAGGAAAAATAAGTGGGGTAACTCCTTATACTCTGCATAAAAGTCCTTTGTCTCCTGCCTTAATAATTTGAAGTAGTCTCTGCTTCTTCCATGCTTTGATAATGGCATCCACGGTGGTGTAAATAATTCAAGTACAGTTACTGATCGAAAGTTCGAATGAACTTCCATCTGAGTCTTAGAAGTCGTCTTGGGAAAACAAATGACGGAGTTTAAAAACTCTCCCCATAAGTTTGGCTGTAATAGGGACAGCTGATTTGCTCTGGGTCTATTGAGGAAAAACAGAAGACAACTGAATTTCAAAATGCATATTAAAATTGTGCAGCAAGGATTATTCTGAACTATCTTGAAAAAAATATTGAGTTTAATGAATAGGGCCATTTTTAAATGCTTGTATTCCCAAAAGAACCCACAGTTATAAAGAGACCCATGGCTCATTCCTGCACTAGGAATTGTATTAGAATGTGTCAATGTATGTAAATACAGCTGAAATTGTGAGGGAGAGAGGAATTGCAATGAGGGAAACAATTTCTTTTTCTAGCATTTTTCTCCCTAGAAGCAAATTTAGGGGTTGTTTGGTTTTTCTGTGAAGATTCTCCTTCCAGCTCAGTCATTTAGAAAGCATGGCCCCCACACCTTCATGCAACTGCTGTCATCTTTGAGAAAAAGTGTCATCAAGGAGCAAACTGAAACACAAGAACTGGACTGAGAACTCCTTAAAGATACATGTTATACATGGACTTGAAAAATAAGGAATCAATGGAAATTATATAATTTTGAGATGTCAACATCAAAATGAATAATGTTCCTTCGCATGAAACAAACATCAGGCCAACCTAAATGTGAGGCTCAATTAATCTCTGCCATGACCCATTTAATTTCAACAGAGTGGCACCGGTGATGAATCTGGCCTCTTTGATCAGTGTTTTGTTTTTTAACAGGGAAGCAATTTGTTACTGGAAAATTTAAGAGCCAAGAAGAAATTATCTTCAACCTCATCGCTTGTTAAACTGAAATCTTGCTTTGGAGAGTTCATGTGCAGGAATAGAACGCAATTGATAGAGAAGGGTTGAAAATGGTTCCCAAAACCTTGTTGACTTGATTAGATTGTGAGTAGAGCAGAAGCTTGGAGTCATCATGGTGCATTGCTTGAAAATTTAATGGCAGAATGAAGTACATACTGGCATTAATCATAAAGGGAAACATACATGTTTAAGCTGAGCTGGTTTTTGGATAGTGGCAGTTTGCATTCAGGATCCCTAGTCAAGACAACTGCTCTTTCTGACCCTGTTCACTTGACTCAGCATTATCTTATGACTCTGGTCACCTTCCTTGGGCAAGGCATGATGTCTTCCTCTGTGCTCATCAGCAGGCACTCCCAAAATCCTACAATGGATCTCTGTAGGAGAACTGCAGTTAACTGTGTTTCCTTTGAATCAGAGTTCATCTCCCCAGGAGCAAAGCTATGGAAACTCTCAAGAGATCATCTGGTTCAAGATGCCGAGTAACATGATTAGAACCATAAGAGATGTGTTGACACTCTCTCACTTTCACTCTAAAAATACCTAGAACTTTATTCCAAGTCTCTGAATATCTGAAGCCCTATGCTTAATTTTGGATTACCATAAATGGGGAAGGGGGGAAGAAACCCACCTTCTTACCAAATTCTGATTAATAGCCACAGTTCCAGATGTGAAGGCTCACTTTGGTTGTGTCTGTTTGTACAGACTCCTGAAGGGCAGTACCTTATTTTGCAAATGGCTCCACTGGTTTCAAGGAGGTTACTATCTCGTCATAGACAAGAGCATATTGTGTGCCTAAAGGTAGAAGAACCTAGTGCTATGAATTCTGGAATTTCTGCAAATGTGTGAGGTTTATAATGGCTAAGAGGAAATAAGTCAACTGAGGATTTTAAAGTAAATATGTACGTTAGGGATTTACTTTGTTACTTTGGCTCCTTCTTCACTTTCCTGTTCTGTAACTGTTGCTAATGCCTTGGAAACAATGTATGTGAGCCATACATTGTTCTATTGATTTGGCATATTTCTGATTTGTCATTTCCTGCTGAATACTATGAATGAAAATCACTAGGAATGAATTTCTCTGTGTTCTAGAGCAATGTAAAGTATTGCAAGAGTGTTAATCTGTAGCTAGCTCTCTGCCAAAGCTTCATACTGTGGTGAAGAAATTCTCCTTCTCCACCTCCTAATTAGGCTCATGCTATTATTAATGATAAAGTAATAATACCTATCTCTTATATAGCATTTTTAATCATTAAAACTCTAAGTGATTTAAAAGGAAGTAGATGTCATTATCCCCATTTTTACAGCTGGGGAAACTGAGGCACAGAGGTGTTTTGAATTGTTTCAAGTCATCCATCCTTGCAATAGAACCCAGGTAACCTATATCTCAGTCTAGTGATCTAGCGCTATGCCTCACTACCTCCATTAATTAGGATACACAAACCAGATTGTATAAATCAGAAGAACAGTGCCTGAATGATGAAGGAACCCTCTCCCAAAACTGAACCAAACTCAGCCTTTTTAATAGTCTGAGATAGGTTTGGCTATGGGTTCTCTTTCTATTGGCCCATTACAGGACCTGTCCAGAAGCTTACGGCACTCCCTTTCTTCTGCATGACTTACTAACTACCTCTTGGTTCTTTTATCCTCTGTACAATCCTGCAGTGGAGCGACAGGGATAACAGTGGATTCATACCAGCAGACAATTTGGCCCAGGAAATTTCATAAGGTTCATTTAACTCCCAGTCTTGTTCCATCGAAGTCAATGAGGCTATGTCTACACTTGTTAAGTCGACTTAACAGAGTGGCTACACTTTAAGTTGACTTAACTCAACCTTGTTAAGTCGACTTAACTTAACATTAGATATAACCGTGCACACTGGCTTTAATTTGACTGAATAAGGTCGACTTAGCGCTATTCCATGTCCACACTCACTTTAAGTCGACTTAAGAAGTCAACCTAAGGCTTAAGTTGACCTTCAGAGGTGGTGTTATTAAGTTGACTTAAGCTGTTATTAAGTCGACTTAAGGAAGCGCTTAAGTCAACTTAATAAAAGCCTAGCGTGGACGCGGCTTTTTGTAGGTCCACTTAAGCGTCCTTAAGTCGACCTAAGTTGCCAGTGTAGACACACCCTGAGAGTTTTGCCTTTGACTTCAATAGGAACAGGACCAGTCTTTTCTTTCATGTATATTGGGCCTAATTATCCTCTCACTTAAACAAGTGTAATTCCACTGACTTCAAGGGCTTACTTCTGACTTACATCAGGGCAAGTAAGATGAGAATCAAACCCATTTGGTTTAAAAAACCAGACTTTAAACCAAACCTCTGAATCAGCTGAATATTTTCCATCAATCAAACACAAACCCCAAACAATCACAAAAAAGAACTGTAAGAGGAATAAAAACTGTATTAAACAAGACACATTCAGTACATTTTAATTTAACAATGCCCATGCCTTACAAAACTACTATTATACAGTATTAATTAACATGATTCTTTTAAAAACAGAAAGTCTTTTATTGAGTGGTTAGCATTCAGACAGGTTATGACATTTGTAGAGTAATTAGCAACTGTAAATTATGACTAACTAAATCATTATTTTTACTAAAAAATAGGCGCCTGCATTCTTACATATAAAACAATGTTTATAAGCTGTACATGACCAAGGAATATTTTATGACATGTCCCAAGAGACTGAAAACACTAATCAAGATTTAAAATATCTGCAGTTATAGGCCTGTAAATATTCTTGTCTGTTCATAATTAAATGAATGCCTTACAACCAAACAGGTGATGCAATGCCATCAGTGGGTAGGAGGCAAACTTGGAAAAAAAAGAGATTAAGAAAATCCACGTGAAAGCAGCTTTGCACCACTCTTGTATATACCAAAGCATAATTTTAAATTGATAGTATCTTAACAAATGCCAAACCTCAACATTATCAGCTTCTATGCTTTTCTCCCCCAACACCATCCACACTAGTTTTTTACCCCGCCTTAATGGGACATAGGGTAATTCACCTGGTTGCATAGCAAACCCATACATGCTCGAATAATTTCAATGCTTAACTGCAATGCTCTGTCCGGTTTCCTTCAAAGCTCTTGTGAAATTCACAGAAGCTGCTGATAAACAGTTTCAAGACAGCAAGGTGTGAGAATCTGGTGGTTTTGTGATTCACAGAACTCTAGTTGTGGGGTTTAACTAATTGACCTTTGTAAGGAGCTTCGGAAGCCTCAGATGAAAAGATTATAATGGTCACCACTGGTACTCATGTATGCTGCTCTTTTGTAAGGCTCTGCTGGCTTCATTTTTTTTATGTTCATGAAGTGCAGGGCTGTGTAACCCGTTCACCTACTTCATATTTCTCAAGGTGTGGTTTAAAAAACCAAAACAAAACAGTTAAGTATCAGTGCAACTTTGCCTACGGTCATATTACCCCAAGGTGCGTCCTTGTCAGACTTCATAAATTAAGGAAGGTTGGGCCGGGGGAATGTGAGGATGGGAAAACACGAGAAAGCTACAGGCAGCAATGCTGGTGATTAAGAAAATAACACCCTCTGAGTCAGAGGTTCTCTCAGCAACAATGCTCTCGCAGTACATTAGGGGGCCCTGTGCTCCTGGAAGTGGCATCTCTCAGGCAGGATGAAGCTCAAGTCTTGGCTCCTTTATTTAGGATCTCTAAACACTTTGCGCAATATTATTATTAATTAAGTAGAGCACCCAAAAGTGTGATTAGGACTTCACAGCAGACAGGGAAATCTACCACAGAGAGTTTTCAATCTGAATATTAAAAATGAGGCAATGCGTGCGCTTGAAGAACAGGAGGAGTGCTGTTGCTTGAAGAACAGCGAGTGCTGTTGCAATAAAATTACAAGGTTTCTCAGTTTAGACATGCCTCAAATTTCCCCCCAGTGTCTCATGGGGTTTTGGGGTGGGGGAGGGGAGTGACCAGGTGTTCTCCACAGTGGTAGATTTTTACAACTCCTCATTTCACATGCAAAATCTTTTCTTTTGCCTCTCAAGGCCAGGATGGTTTTAATTCATAGGGAGTTTTCCATGAGATGGTATTCAGGGGAGGTGGCTTGGTGTAATGCCTAATGCACCTTCCTGTGAGTCAGGCCACTTGAGTTCTCATTCTAGCTCTGCCATTGACTCCCTGTGTGACCTTGGGCATGTCACTTCAATCTCTCAGTGAGTATGCCTACATGGCACCTGGCAGGCTATTTTCCAGTAGACAGATGGAATCTCCGTCTTTGGAGATATTTAAGGTCTGGTTAGACAATATCCTGGCTGGGATGATTTAGTGGGAATGATCCTGCTTTTAGCAGGGTGTTGGACTAGATGACCTCATGAGGTCCCTTCCAGCCCTATGATTCAATATGCACTCGCTAATATGCATCTGTCTACCTGTGCTGAGGGAGCACACTCCCACAGCTGCTGTGCAGACAAACCCTGAGGGTCCAAATTCCCATCTGCAACAGGAGGATAAACACTTCCCATCATCCACCTTGTGTCTGTACTGTCTATTTAGCATGTAAGCTCTCTGGGGGCAAAGAACGTCTGTTATTCCATGTTTGTCCAGAGCCTGGCTTAGTCTTGGGGGAGGCCTGTAGTTAGTAGCGGAATACAAAAATAATAATCATTTAGGAACTTTGGGTGTTACCAGTGGTTAAAGTATAATTTGACGGGGCCCGGAACCCTCCTAATCTCCGGGCCCCCTTCCCGTATTGTCTGGGCCCTCGTCATGCATGTGTGGGCCCCAGCCCAGGTAGGCATTTGCAACCACTTCTCAGTACCACATGTATCGGTTATCGCTCCACAGAAATATTTATAATTTCATATGTCATTTATGTCTATAGCAATTATTGTCACAAACTAGCAAACGCTGCATAACACAATAAGTATTGTGATTAACAATGGTGGGGCGTAGGACGTTGCCAGCAGCCAGGGCAGGGCGGAAAATGCGTTCCACCAGATTTTTCTATTTTTAGGGGCCCTGGAACTCTGGCCCCTCAAATTTAGGGGCCCCGGAACTGCGTTCCGGTGCGTTCCCCCTTACTTTAACCCCTGGGTGTTACAGTCTGGTTTTCTACAAGATAGCCAATGTGAAAAGCTATTAATGGCACAGTAAATGTAGAGAGTGATGCTGAGATACTGCGTTCCCAAGCTGGGACTTTGTGCTGATCCTGCAGCTGATGTCTGCATTTAAGACTCGCCAGTGGGGAGAGACTGTAATATTGAATCTGGGCAGGGAACTGGAGGGGGTGGAGGAAGAAGGCCTGGGGATTTGGGGGACAAAGGAGTGGTGTTTAGCAAACAAGATTGCTTAGTTGCTTAAAGAACTTAAAACCGACTGCGAAACATGGAAATTCACAACTAACGAGCATTACACTGTAGACCTAATTGGGAATTTTTTTGACAAAATGTTCTTTGTTGGAGAATGCTGATTTGTCAAAATAAAAACTTTTTTTGTAGAAACTCATCTGTTTCAATGGAACTTTTGTGAGGAAGGTTTCTTAGGTCCCGGATGGAATTTAGCTACAGCAAGCAAGAGCTTGTGAATAGTTCAGCAGTTAGACCACTGACTTGGAATGACATAGGCTCTAGTGTGAGTCCTACTTAGGCACAGTAGGAACTTGACCGAGGGTCTCCTGCTTTCCAGGTGAGTGCTCTAACTTCCAGGCTACCGGCTATTCTGGAGTTTTTCTGATTCTCTCCGCCTTCCTCCCCCACACCTTTTGGGATGAAAACTTTTGACGGGTTCCAAGATGGAATAAAAACAAATTTTGAAACTTCAATTTTTTTTTCTTCACAAAAAGGAATTCTTGTTTGTCAGCCAGCCCTAGTATATATGTCTAATGCCAAGTGTAGCACACCATTAATTAACACACATCCCTGTCTATGCAACACCCAAACAACATAACCCTCTCCTTGTTCTGACACTATCCTCTGATGTTCCTTTGCTTAGCCTCTTTTTGACCTAGGGATATCTAACGCCTCTGGCATAAGCGATTTAAGATGGCTTGAGCATTGGTCAGCATAACTTTTATTGCTAATAAACTAGAGTGATGGGTGACTGAGAGACACCAAAGGACACTGGTGGAGACAATGAGGAGTGATTTAGAGAGTCTATACTTGGACTGAGGCTTTCATTCCCAGTGTGAGACAACATACCTGCGCTAGCTCTGATCAAAATAGCATGCTAAAAATAGTGTGCCTGCAGAGATGGCAGGAGCTAGTCACCCCAAATAAGTGCCTGACTGAGTGGCTAGAAACATATTAGGGCTCGAAGGGTAGGCAAAACCTCAGTTAGTCCATTCCTGTGCTCTGGGCAGAAGGCCAGAGACACAGGAGTAAAATAAAAGTGGCTTTAAACTTTCCCTGTTTTCCCCACCTTCTGGGGCAGCTGAGGGCCAGGCAGGCCCCAGGTTATGGCTCCTCTAATTTACATTCTGCTTCCCATGTTTTCCTGTTGACCCATACAGCAGTGCTTCAATCATGCCCCTTACTCAATCCTTACCCACTGTTCCCTGTCCCATCCTGTCCCCACCATGCCCCCTACACCAGTGGCTGAGAGCCAGAACAGAGCCTTTACAGTAGTTGAATGCCAGATGGGGAGGCCCCGTACACAAGGGTTATTTACATTGGGCTGTTTCCACACCCTGTAAGCTTTCCTAGCACAAAAGAGTCTGAAACCCATGATTCTTTAATAAAGGAAGGGAATGAAGACTCTCTGTATAGAAAAGCATCCAGGAGGTTGTGAAAACAGCCATTCATTGACAGAAAACAAATATACTAAAGCAGTAACAGTCCACAAGAGAGGTTCAAGAACCACAGAGCTTCCCCCACGGCATTCAAAGAAGTGAACCTCTGTTGTAGACTCCAAGATGAAGCCGATTGACTCCTTGCCTATTGTCACTGGGCTTACCTAACCTTCCACAGCCTTCCTCTGAGAAGAAAAAGAATTGGAGAAGGTCAGAAAATTGAGGTGTTTTTCTCTGATGGAAAATCTTTTAATTTTCATGGGATCCTTTCCTTAAAAACAGAAAAATAATGGGCATCATACAAAAAAAATTAAAGTAAAATAAAAACAGCAGGGAGAGGAGTATTATTAATATTTTGTGAAAACAGCAGACACTTCCCATGGTCCTTCTGGTTTCATTTCTATAGAAAATTTTCAACCAACTTTATTAATAATAATTATATATTTATATAAAGTGTTCACAGATTTGTCTTCATGTGCTGTACTCACAAAAGAATTTTAACTGTTAATATCACTTGTTTGGCTTTCTTATATTTTAATCTTAACTCCAAATTTCTTGGCTTTTTTAATGATCCACTATTTGGGGTCTGGGAATTTTTGGAGAACCATCAATTTCTTTCTAAATTCTGGTTTTGCTGTATATTGCTGTGGAATTATCATAACATTTTCAATGTCCAGGCACTACATTCCTGAGGTTTTGTGGATCCAGTTGGACTTAGGGCTGGTCAAGAATTTTTTGACAAAGAGGTTTTCATTGGAAACTGCCGATTCTTCAAAACTGATCTTTTTTTTTTTTTTGGCAGAAATGTATCGTTTTCAAAATTTTGTCAAAAAGGTGCAGGATGGAATGAGTGCACCCCCACAATAACTAATAACTCAGTGGTTTGAGCACTCACATGAGATGTGGGAGACCCAAGTTCCAATCTTACTCTGAATCAAAAAGAGCAAGGACTTGACTCAGGATCTTCCATATACCTCATGAATGCTCTACCCACTGATTATCAAAATGTAGTGTTTCTCTTTCTTTCTGGCCCAATGAATTAATTTCCTATACAAAGTGGAACAGCTCCAACAAGGGAGCTTGAAGGAGCCTGCTTCCAGAATAGCCAGCTGATTAGGGCCCTCACCTGGGAAGTTGGAAACATAAATTCAAGTGCCTGCTCCAAATCATGCTGAGTAAATACTTGAATGTGGATTTACACAAACCAGGTGAGCATTGTAACCTATAGGTTAGTATCAGTCATCACAGTGTGGAATGAAACTAAATACCCAAACTTTCAAAATGTTTTGGTGAAATAGAATTTTTTTTTTCTGGGCAGTCCTAGGTAGGAAAGATGACAAGGCTGTAACCTTCACTTCCTTCCTGAACATTGATGAAACATTGATTTAGTTTCTCCACCAAAAAAAGAGCTTAGATAAAATTGAACTTTATTTTAATTAAAGAATGTTGTCTTAAGGCCAAATAGCTCAAATGTTCATTTTGTTCAAACAGTAATCTCATTGACACTTTCAAATTATACTTTGTTCAAAGGTCTCCTGAAAAGAAATTTCCATTTATTTTATTTATTTATTTATTCCTCCTCATAAAATAAGTGTGATGGGGACTCAGCCTTCAGAGAGATTTTAGTATTTGAGATGGAAACGATTCAATAGAACTTCCATGGTGATAAGAATATAGCCCAATCTCTTCTTAAAGGAAATGAAATAACTTCTCTAACAATATTATTTTTATATATTAATAAGTAGTCATTTTCACTAACAATAAAATAAAGAGAAGCAGGCTACAGATAAACAGAATGAACAACTCAACAACTCAATGCCAGAGTTGGGCCAAATCCTGAAGCCCTGATTCTATTTTTATGCAGCTAGAATGCATGCTAAATTGCTAGCTTCAGTAAGGGTTTTGAATAAGGAAAGAGTAAAGGATTTGGCCAAAACTGCAGTTCTAGGCAGTATACAGAACGTTTTAAATTAAGTACCTGGCCCTAGCTTTCTTATAAGTAGGCATTGGCATAAAGTGGGATTCATGTCAGACTTAATCCTGGAGTCTTTATTCAAATAAAGCTCCTTATGGCTTCAGTGGGAATTTTGCCTGAACAGGGCTGTTCAGGATTCAGGTCATATGCTTGCTATCTTTTAAGTTTAATGTGTGATATTGTTTACTCTGAAGTTTCCTGTGGCTCTTGTTGCTAGTTACACACAATCAATGCATGTCCACTATAAGTTAATAACATTTCTCTCTTTATTTTTTTTTTAATCGGCTCTTTAAGTCCATGTCTTGCCTGGCCAAGGAAGAGAGATATTTTGATGATATAGTATTCATTACTAAAATGCTATAGCGTAATAAAATTAATTCAATGTTGTGCACTTATCTATCAGACACATAGCTATAGAAATATAAAAATGTTAATTATTCATTATCATCTTCCTGATTATTTGTTGTGGTTGATAATTACATTGAATGTATTTTATATCAGTAATAACCTTCTGTCTACATTTACAACATAGCATATCTGGAGGGCTTGTCAAGCTTCTCCCAGAGCCTTTTCTTTATTAAGACACAGACCTCAAGAGTACATAACCTTTATGTTGAAGGCTGATTTTCCTCTTTCATATAAAGAGCAAATATTATAGATTAATTAATCCAGTGTGATTATAATTTAATCACCCTTCTTCTGTGCTCACCAGGGATTTTGCTATTATTCAGTAGCTCATTCATATTGTCGTGAAGACTAAACGCAATCATAAAATATTTGTGTGCTACTAATTCACATAATAACTAAACAAAATTCAATACCTGCCAGCAATAACCACTATTTCACCTTTAATTTCAGTACTTCTGTGTTCTTTCAAGCCCTTACTTACCACTTCTTAGATATAAGTGCCTTTTTTACACCTTTTGATATATGGTCTAGACTTCCAATTATATTGATGTACTATAAATTCTACAGTACTTTCCCAGACAGCAATTGTCTTGATTTTTATAAGATTTAACCAGTATATGCCTGACCAAAAGCTACTTGCCCAAACCTATTTTCATAAGGCAGTAACTTGTTCATTCTGTTTATGTGCAGTCTGCTTCTCTTTATTTTATTGTTAGTGAAAATGACTACTTATTAATATATAAAAATAATATTGTTAGAGAAGTTATTTCACTTCCTTTAAGAAGAGATTGGGCTATATTCTTATCACCATGGAAGTTCTATTGAATCGTTTCTATCTCAAATACTAAAATTGAGTTCCCTGGCAATGAGTTCCAAAAGCTGGATTGTACATGGTGCAAAGAAAGATTTCCCTATGTTTGTTTCAAATCTACTGTTATTTAATTTCATTGGGTGACCACTGGCTCCTGTATTATGTGAAAGGGTAAATGATACTTCCTTATTCATTTTCTCCGCACCATTCATGATTTTATAGACCTCCATCAATATCCTCCCCCTTACTCATCTCTGAAGAAGCATCATTTTTTTTCATCTTTCCTCATATGTAAGCTATTCCATACCCCATGCCCTTCCCTATACCTTTTCCAAGTCTAGTGTATCTTTTTGTTTGAGATCAGGCAATCAAAACTGCACACAGTATTCAAGGTATGGGAGTACCATAGATTTATATAGTGGCGTTATGATATTTTCTATCTTATTTACCCCTAACTGCTACTGAACATTGAACAGATGTTTCAGAGAACTGTGCACAATGATTCCAAGATCTATTTCATTTTGTCTGTATAGCTGGGATTATGTTTTCCAATGTGCACTACTTTTTATTTATCAAAATTAAATTTCATCAGCCATTTTATTGTACAATCATCCATTTTTGTGAGATCTCATTGTATCTTTTCTCAGTCTGCTTTGGATTTAAATATCTTGAGTAATTTTGTATCACCTGCAAATGTTGCTACTTCACTGTTTACTTTTTTCCAGATCAGTTATAAACAGCACGTCTCACTACAGATCCTGATGGCTATATACCTCTCTCCATTCTGAAAATGACTGTTCATTCCTACATTTTGTTTTGATAAATAAATTTGTTAGTCTTTAAAAGTGCCACAGGACTCCTTGTTTGTTTGGCTGACCTAAACTAACACGGCTACCCATTTGGAACTTATCTTTTAACCAGTTATTGATCCAGGGAGACCTTTCTTCTTATTCCATGACTGCTTGCTTTGATTAAGAGTTTTTCATGAATGATGTTGTCAAAGGCTTTCTGACAGTCCAAGCACACTATATCCATTGGATCATCCTTGTCCATGTGTTTGTTTGATCCCTTAAAGAATTCTAATAGATTGTTGAGGCATGCTACCTTGCTACCCTGCTACCTAAAATAATAGTGGCACTCATGTTCAAAAATAATATTACACAGTGGGAATAATGTAGGAAGTTTGTGTTTTCTTATATTTAGGTGACAGGCTTGCTTCAAAGGTGGCTTGGCATAAGCACTCTCCCAGAAATGTACACGCATCAAGTTGACTCACAACATAGTGTCATTCCAAGAGGCAATTGTCCAGTTCCAAGAGAAGTGTTAGGAATATCAAAAGTCAGGGAATTAGGAAGTTGCAAAATATCTGGCCTATATGAGAGAATTTAAGTTGCCTCCATCTTTGGAATTGCTTGCCATTTGTCTTAACCAGTTCAGCCCATGTTCAGAAAACCCTTCTGTCTTCTGTCTGTGTCATTCTTTAGATTCCCCAGGCTGATTCTTCATGAACAGCTCCATCAGTTTCTTTTTCAGAGCAATATTTTAGCATTTCTGTTTCTCTGTCTCTCCTTCTATTCTAGTTCTCCAAGGTCTACTTATTAAATTATTATGGAACCATGATACTAAATCTTTTCTTTCAACTATATTGCTAATACAGGCTCAGAAAAGAAGCAGATAGGACTTGGGAGAAACCATTCATCCATCAGAGGACTCCAAGAAAAAGAAGAAAAGGAAGATGAGGAAGATGATGATGTTGATGAATATATGTAGCTGAGTGAGACGGTGCAGTAAATAAAGATTTATTTTTTTCTTTCTAGTATAGGAATGTACTTGGATATCTAAAAGGAAAAGACTTTTACAAGCCTCTAAATCAAATCTGAAGTTAAAAGGATTTATAACTCTGCCTCCAGCAAGTAACTATTCCCTGCCACCTAAATTCGTCCCTTGTTTGCTTTATTGAATAAGGTCTAGTCTTCAGTTAGGAAAATCTTCAGTCTTCTTATTAAGCCACATCATCAGCAACAGCCAAAGATAGTGTAAAGAAAGTGATTTTGTGTCTTCTTCACTGTTTGTATGTATGTGTCTTTTCTAGGAGACTGGTGTTTTATACGACTGTGTGCCCCATGCTCATGGAAGCTAAGTATGGCTACTGAAGATTCATAAAAATTCTATTTTTAAAATCAGTCATTTCTTCAAAAACTAATAAACAATAAAAAATCCTGGACAAAGATTCATTTTTTCATAAAATCTGGAACCTTTGTACACTGCTATGTTAGGCAAAATAAAAATAATAAAAAAAACTCAGTCTCATGGAAGTGATCTAATGGTACATAGTGTTTCATGCTCCCACTAATCCTCTACATTTAATATTGATCAGCTAGTAAAATGCCTAATTATATTCATAGGAGAGATGGGACTTCTTCAATATATGATTCATTAGCTCTTATGAGTGCTGACATCTCAGTTGTCTTAGATGTCCAATAAACAAATGTTATTGATCATTCTCCAGTATTAGACAAGGATAATAAATATTACAGTTTGGGTCTCCAATGTCAGATCCAAGAAAAGAATTCTCATAAACCTCCTGTAATGAGATTCTAATCTCTGACCCCTCACTAATGCCAGATGTCTTCAGTTTTCAATCATTACCAAGCTCTCTGTCATATCAGAAAGTGACTCTCTCTTGGATTTTTCTATACATACGTCTTGAAGGGCTGAAAGAGCCACCAATGCCAAAAACCCTTAAAGAAAATAAAAACATCTTAGATTCAGAAAAAATTCAGAAACAAAAATCCTAGAAATACAGAGATGCAAGGTAATAGCATAATCACAAGCAGAAGAAAAGTCCTTGTGAGAATTCAAGAGGGTTTTGCCATGTTATTGAGTATAATTCTCCGTTGGCTGTCAGCTAACTCAGAATAGCTATCTAGCACTTGACCATATCTACAAAGGAAATTAAATGAGTTGCTAGCCTCTAAAAAAGTTTAGATGAGTTGTTAACTGCACAGCAGCTAGTAGCCATTGATCTGTATATCCATGAGCATTAAAAGTAAGGATTTAGAATATCTAGTAAGAAACCTACTGGTTAAAATGTGTCCTTTTACTATTTAATCTGTCCATGCCCTTTCAGTTTTCTCATCTTTACATTTGGTACAAAATCTTTGCATTACAGCTACTGTATTAAGTCCGCCTGAGTTCAAAATGTTTAATATGTGTTAAACAGAAGCCGTTTGACACCTAGAAAGTGCAATCAACCACTTTAGCCTTCATTCCCGACCAGCTGTGTATCCCTTTCCAAAACACCTTGCCTTAGTAAACTGTTTTGTGCATGTTTTCTTCTGGGGATTAGTGGATTTGCCTGCAGCCTGTTTTCTTGGCTGAAATGACAGACTTTCTAGTACAGACACTGCATCTAGTTACTTCCATATCCTCACCAATCCTTATGTGTTATATATTTCATAAAAAGCTGCAGCAAACGGTACTGTAGATTAATGCCACTAGCCTTTAACCTATGGTTTAATAGCTGTCCTAGGTCACCAGTGAAATGTTTATCATTACAGCCTCTAGCATTTGTGTCATACAAAACCCACCAATTGAGTTCAGCATTATTTGGCGCAGTTGGCAGACTGCCCTTAGGAGAGGTCCAATCCTTGGTGAACACCAGGAACACAGCAAGGCAGGGCTGAGGCACGGCCAGAGTTGTTCTTGGGAAGCTGAGGCAGCACCTGTTCGCACCAGGCCTGACAATAACCAATGCCCTTTTTTTCTCTTGCTTCTCTGAAAAGATTGTCAGATTCCATGTTCCCCTCCCACCCTCAACTCTACTTGAGCGCTTTTTAACATTTACATTTTCCGTTCTGTTACAGGTAGATTTTCAGACTGCCTCTCTCAATATGCTATTTAAGCACCTCGTTTTTGCCATATAGACACCGGGCCATACCCTGTGTTGACTTGCACCCAAAGGCTTCATTGCCTCTTTTTATCACCCCAATTTCCCATTCTTCTCTAGCCCCCACGTCAACCCTCTTCAATCCATATATAGTGTAGCTATTAATATAACCTTTCCTTATCAACCATCTTCCTTCAAATCTCTTCTGGCATCCTTCCCATTTGTACACCATGTTAAAATAAAATTAATTAACCAAGATTTTCACAAGTGACTAGTAATTTTTGGCTATATTGGCAAATTTTGGCTATATTGTGACACCTTAATGGAGTCTGCTTTTCAAATGATGGATGTTCACCTCAGCTGTCTCTGAAAAGTCAAGATCCTTTTACGTGCTTGAAGTTGGGCTCCCAAAAACAAAACACAATCATTAGTCCTTTTGCAATTACTGGCTGTTGTCTTTGCCTTAAAGACTGTCTATGTAATTTGACCCCCATCTGCCTTATCTGACCTTGATTGATTTTTATTATAGTATATGACCCTCCTCTTCTCTCCCCTCCTTGCACCACCTCACCCCCACCCAGATCCTCAGATCTATCCTGAAACTCATTTCTGTAGCAAGGAACCCCGTACTGGCTTAGGTTCACTCACGCTGCTGTTCTTTTCCATTTGGATTCAGCATTTCTTGAACGCCAAAGGCAAACTATATGATATTCTGTGGTCAAAAATAAGTGGATTTTCCTCTCCGTAACCACATCTATAGCTATAGTTGTACAGATATACTAAAAAACAAAGCATTAATGGAGTATGCCTGTGTATTTCCCAATTACTAAAGGAAAGTAATTCCATTTTGCAGAGGATTTTGATATTTTGATCACCCCCCACCTCCCTTTTTTTTTGCAGATTAGTTTTGCTCCAACTTTCGATGAAAACTAAAACTTCAAAAGCTTCCATGAAAGGGAATGGAGCTCCAGAATGAGGCAGGCTGCCTGGTAGGCTGCCACAGGCCCTGGAGGAGCCACAGAACTTGGGATTCGAAAACTGGCATTTGTAAGGTTCCTAGGCTCCTGTCAAACCATGTGATGGGCTGAAGGGTAACCTGGATCCTGGAAAACCTGGGAGGGAGCCACAGGAGTCTGCCAGGTGAGCTATGAAGTATCCTGGAAATTTTGGAATCAGAGTTTCTAGGCTCTCAGTTCCCCATCAGTGTGCGAGGCTGGCTTCCCAAAGCTCAGAAGCTGGGAACCCTTGCATCCCTATTAGCTCACTCTGTGGGCCACCATGAAGCCAGGAAGGCAAGCTGGCTGGAAACCAGGGATGGTTTGGCAGTCAGGGTTCCTAGATTCCACAGCAACTTTGTCAACACTGACCCATTGCCATAAAACATTTTGATTTTAACAAATCAGAAAAACGTTCCGTCACAGAGTTTCTGACCAGCTCTGCTAAATGCCTATGTTTTCTCTCTGCATTTAAAGGAAGGGAGAACCAGTCTGGGGTTATTTTCTATAAGAAGTCCCCATAATTGAAGTTGTACCGATTACTTCAAAAATTAAAGGCAGTAATTACATAAAGCCCTCTCCTCTAGAATCAGATCCTACCACTTGCAAATGCACCCAAAGCACACTCTGCTCATTTTACTCTTCTGAAGGCAAATTCCCAGTCTCTTGGCTAATTGCCAGTGCTTCGTGTTTAAG
>VOCT01103316.1:0-19243 GCA_007922175.1 Pelusios castaneus | reverse complement strand
AAAAAAGCCCTCTGAACAGACGGGAAAGTTCTTCACTGAACTCCTATTGAAATTTTAATGGAATGTTTGCATATTTCAGACCTGGACTCCAGCTACTATGTATAGTCAAGCTGCCAAATTTTTGTCTGTAAATGCACCATAGAGAATGATATATAACAAAGGGCTTTTGTACTATTATTAATAAAAAAAAATGGTGTCCTTAATTATTCCACATTTGATAAGGTAAGATAATTTAAATCCTGAGAGATAGTAAAGAAACAAACGAAAGCGGGAGCAGAGGGGAACCTTCCCATAGTTGGGACCCTCCTTCCAGATGATGCTGAGGCTGCCTCTCGCACGGAGGTTGCCTCTCCGGGGGAGGGAACTCCAGTTGCTAGGAAAAGGCAGGTGTTAGTAATGGGAGATTCGATCATTAGAAACATAGATAGCTGGGTTTGTGATGACCGGGAGAACCGTATGGTGACTTGCCTGCCTGGTGCGAAGGTTGCGGACCTCTCGAGGCATCTAGACAGACTTATGTGTAGTGCTGGGGAGGAGCCGGTGGTCGTGGTACATGTAGGTACCAATGACTTAGGGAAGGGTAGGAGAGATGTCCTGGAAGCAAAATTTAGGCTACTAGGAAAGAGATTGAGATCCAGGACCTCTATGGTGGCATTCTCAGAAATGCTCCCAGTTCCACGCGCAGGGCCAGGTAGGCAGGCAGAGATTCAGAGTCTCAATGCGTGGATGAGACGATGGTGTAGAGAGGAGGGGTTTACGTTCATTAGGAACTGGGGTAACTTTTGGGATGGGGGGAGCCTATACAGGAGGGATGGGCTCCACCTAAACCAAAAGGGAACCAGACTGCTGGCGCTAAACATTAAAAAGGTTGTAGAGCAGTTTTTAAACTAGAGGATGGGGGAAAGCCGACTGCTGCAGAGGAGCAGCTGGATCGGACACAGACTTCTCTTAAGGGAGAGTCTGACGAGAGGGAATCTCCAGGTTATAGTTATAGTTATAGTCAGGAACAGAGGACAGAAAAGGATGGTGAGGGGGCCGGATCCGATGATAAACAGCCACATGACCAAGAATCTGGCACATTAAAAAAGGGCAGACAAATAAACAGGGACAAGTTTTTAAAGTGCTTATACACAAATGCTAGAAGTCTACATAATAAAATGGGTGAACTAGAGTGCCTAGTGGTAAAGGAGAATATTGATATAATAGGCATCACAGAAACCTGGTGGACAGAGAGCAATCAGTGGGACACAATCATTCCGGGGTACAAAATATATCGGAAGGACAGAACAGGTCGTACGGGAGGAGGAGTGGCACTATACGTGAAAGAAAATGTAGATTCAAATGAAGTAAAAATCATAAGCGAATCCACTTGTTCCATAGAATCGCTATGGATAGAAATCTCATGCTTCCATGACAATATAACATTAGGGATCTACTATCGGCCACCTGACCAGGATAGTAAGAGCGATGATGAAATGCTAAGGGAAATTAGGCAGGTTATCAAATTTAAAAACCCAATAATGGTGGGGGATTTCAACTATCCCCATATTGACTGGGAACATTTCACTTCAGGACATATTGCAGAGATAAAATTTCTTGATGACTTTGAATGACTGCTTCATGGAGCAGCTGGTATGGGAACCCACAAGGGGAGAGGCAACTCTAGATTTAATCCTGAGTGGAGCGCAGGAGCTGGTCCGAGAGGTAACTGTAGCAGGACCGCTTGGAACTAGTGACCATAATACAATAGCATTCACCATCCCTGTGGGGGGAAGAACACCTCAACAGCCCAACACTGTGGCATTTAATTTCAAAAGGGGGAACTATACAAAAATGAGGGGGATAGTTAAACAAAAGCTAAAAGGTAGAGTGACTAAAGTGAAATCTCTGAAAACTGCATGGGCGCTTTTTAAAGACACCATAATAGAGGCCCAACTTCACTGTATACCCCAAATTAGGAAACACTGTAAAAAAACCAAAAAAGAGCCACCATGGCTCACCAACCATGTAAAAGAAGCACTGAGAGGTAAAAAGACTTCCTTTAAAAAGTGGAAGTCAAATCCTAGTGAGGCAAACAGAAAGGTGAACAAACAGTGCCAGCTTAAGTGCAAGAGTGTAATAAGAAGAGCCAAAGAGGAGTTTGAAGAACGGCTAGCCAAAAACTCCAAAGGTAATAACAAATTGTTTTTTAAGTATATCAGAAGCAGGAAGCCTGCCAAACAACCAGTCGGGCCCCTTGATGATGATAATGCAAAAGGAGCGCTTAAAGATGATAGAGTCATTGCAGAGAAACTAAATGGATTCTTTGCTTCGGTTTTTACGGCTGAAGATGTTAGTGAGATTCCCAAACCTGAGCCGGCTTTTGTAGGTGACAGATCTGAGGAACTGTCACAGATTGAAGTGTCACTAGAGGAAGTTTTGGAATTAATTGATAAACTCAACATTAACAAGTCACCGGGACCAGATGGCATTCACCCAAGAGTTCTGAAAGAACTCAAATGTGAAGTCGCGGAACTGTTAACTAAGATTTGTAACCTGTCCCTTAAAATGGCTTCGGTACCCAAAGACTGGAAGTCGGCTAATGTAACGCCAATATTTAAAAAGGGCCCTAGAGGGGATCCCAGCAATTACAGACCGGTAAGTCTAACGTCGGTACCGGGCAAATTAGTTGAAACAATAGTTAAGAATAAAATTGTCAGTCACATAGAAAAACATAAACTGTTGAGCAATAGCCAACATGGTTTCTGTAAGGGGAAATCATGTCTTACTAATCTATTAGAGTTCTTTGAAGGGGTTAACAAACATGTGGACAGGGGGGATCCAGTGGACATAGTGTACTTAGATTTCCAGAAAGCATTTGACAAGGTCCCTCACCAAAGGCTGTTATGTAAGTTAAGTTGTCATGGGATAAAAGGGAAGGTCCTTTCATGGATTGAGAACTGGTTAAAAGACAGGGAACAAAGGGTAGGAATAAATGGTAAATTCTCAGATTGGAAAAGGGTAGCTAGTGGTGTTCCCCAAGGGTCGGTCCTAGGACCAGTCCTATTCAATTTATTCATAAATGATCTGGAGAAAGGGGTAAACAGTGAGGTAGCTAAGTTTGCAGACGATACTAAACTACTCAAGATAGTCAAGACCAAAGCAGATTGTGAAGAACTTCAAAAAGATCTCACAAAACTAAGTGATTGGGCATCCAAATGGCAAATGAAATTTAATGTGGATAAGTGTAAAGTAATGCACATTGGAAAAAATAACCCCAACTATACCTATAATATGATGGGGGCTAATTTGGCTACAACGAGTCAAGAAAAAGATCTTGGAGTCATTGTGGATAGTTCTCTGAAGATGTCCGTACAGTGTGCGGAGGCGGTCAAAAAAGCAAACAGGATGTTAGGGATCATTAAAAAGGGGATAGAAAATAAGACTGCAAATGTATTATTGCCCTTATATAAATCCATGGTACGCCCACATCTCGAATACTGTGTACAGATGTGGTCTCCTCATCTCAAAAAAGATATTCTAGCACTAGAAAAGGTTCAGAAAAGGGCAACTAAAATGATTAGGGGTTTGGAGAGTGCCTCGTATGAGGAACGATTGAAAAGGCTGGGCCTCTTCAGCTTGGAAAAGAGGAGACTGAGGGGGGACATGATAGAAGTATATAAAATTATGACTGATGTGGAAAAAGTGGACAAGGAAAAGTTGTTTAAATACTCCCATAATACAAGAACCAGGGGTCACCAAATGAAACTGATAGGTAGCAGGTTCAAAACAAATAAAAGGAAGTTCTTCTTCACACAACGCACAGTCAACTTGTGGAACTCCTTACCTGAGGAGGTTGTGAAGGCTGGGACTATAACAATATTTAAAAGGGAACTGGATAAGTTCATGGTGGCTAAGTCCATAAATGGCTATTAGCCAGAAAGGGGTTAAGAATAGTGTCCCTAGCCTCTGCTTATCGGAGGATGGAGATGGATGGCAGGAGAGTGATCACTTGATCATTGCCTGTTGGGTTCACTCCCTCGGGCACCTGGCACTGGCCACTGTCGGTAGACAGATACTGGGCTAGATGGACCTCTGGTCTGACCCAGTACGGCCTTTCTTATGTTCTTATGTTCTTATGTTCTACAGAGTCATTTCAGCAGCCACTTAGGTGTGTCCAAGCCACTGCCAATTATTGAGATGGATGATTAACAATTCCGCTTGCTGCTTTTAGCCTTTTTCAGGCCTTTTCAGGAACTTAGTATAACTGGGCAAACCAGGAGAAGAGGGGGGAAACAGTGAATACGTGAAGTGAGCATTCTCTGTCTCTGAATATACTGGGGTGAATGTCTATGAAAAACAGGAAGTCTGGGTATATTTTAGAATTGTTGGTATGGGGAAATTTATCAGTCAAACTAACATCTTAAGACTACTTGCTCATCTATCGATCGATTGATAGATCTATCTATCTCGTGACATGTCTCTGTAACTCCTTCTTTTGCCCAGTTATTGATTTGTTTGGCCAGCTATGTAACTTTACTTTGATTGAACTGTCTCAGTAACTTTGGGTATGTCTACACTAGCAATTTAGGTCGACTTATGAACCCTTAAATCAACCTAAATTGCTCCCTTTTGTCTACACCAGACTTTCATTTATTCGACTTAAAAAATTCCTTAAGTTGACTTAATGAAAGCTTAAGTCAACTCAATAAGAACCACTCATTAGATTGACATAAGCCTTAAGTTGACTCCTTAAGTCGACTTAAGGATGGTGTGGACGTGGAGTAACCCTTAAGTCGACTTTATTAAGTTGATTTAAGGGTGGTTAGGTCGGATTAACAAAGTGGACTAAGTCGATTTAAAGTTAAATTGACTTAGTCCACTTTATTAAGCAGACTTAATAAGGTCAGCTTTAAGTTGACTTAAAGTTGACGTTATTAAATCAACTAAACAAAGTCGACTTAACTTTTTCTAGTGTAGACATAGCCTTTTGGGGTATAAGAGGGAGGTAATGAGTTTGAATCAGGCAGCTTATTTCATGGACACATTTGGAAGGATCTCCAGGTGCAGACGGAAGGACTAGCCTGGCATAAATCTGTGACTGATTCACCCAAAGACTGCCTCTGACTTCTGGGGTAACTATCAAGATTTCGGGTACTCTAACTATGTATTGTATGTGTATGTGCTTAAGACTAATAAGTGGAGACTTCCAGTAAAAGTGATTCTGATGGGAATTGCTGGAAACCAATGACGTAAAGCTGTAAGTTAAAATAACTTATTTTTTTACTTGTGTGTTTCAGCCATATAGCAGGCAGAAGTTCTGTGTTTCTTTTGGTTTGTTTCCTGATACCGACTCACAGGCTATAGCTACACTTGAAAAGTTAGGTCGACTTAATGAAGTTGACTTAATAAGGTCGACTTTAAGTCGACTTAAAGTGGACCTTATTATGTCGACTTAACAAAAGTCAACTTAACTTTTCGAGTGTAGACATGGCCCCCTTTTGACCTTATTAAGTCGACTTAATGTTTTAAAGTCGACTTAAGTGCTAGTTAGAATTAAAACTAGGTGTTATTAATTAGAACTAACTTTTCCTTAATTTGACTTAAGGAAAGTCCAGTGTAGACGCGGAGTAAATTAAGTCAACTTAAGTCTCCTTAAGTTGACTTAATTTGTAAGTGTAGATGCACCCACAGATACTAAAACTTACTTGGTTGAAGAACATAAGGTAACATACTCAGCTCACTGAAGACAACATTTTGCAATCCATCAGGATGTTAAACAGCATCTACTATGGATAAACATTTTTAAATCAACAGACCCAGATACTTGCACTCAAGAATCCCAGGAGAGTTGGCTGAGGATATTTCAGGCCCACCAATGTTAGTTTTCAAATAACTCTTGAAATACCAGGGAAAGTCCAAAAGGTGGTAAAAGTGCTAATGCTGTGCCAATAATCTAAAAGGGCAAACAGGATGACTGAGGTTATTATAGGCCAGCTAGCCTGGCATCAATTCTGGGAAAAATAATTGAAAAATTGATACTGAATGAAATCAATAAAGAATGAAAGGATAGGAATATAATTGGCACCAGTCAACATGGTTTTACAAAAAATTGGTCTTGTCAAACATAGAACTTTTCCCCACTTACCCTTGTATTGAGCTCAATGACTTCTGTGTGACTGAAGCATCCATAGGAAGTTATCCACACTTGATTTCAAGGCATCAAGAGATGTTGAATCCATCAGTCCCTATAATGGTTTGTTCCAGAGGTTGATCACTCTCCCTATTAAAAAATTGTCTAATTTCTGATTTTAATTTGTCTGCTTTAACTCCCAAACAATAGTTCTTTGGTACCTGATATTTTCTCCCTGTGAGGGTACTTATATATGATAATTAAGTCTTCCCTTGATCTTACTTTTTATGAGCTAAATAGATTGAGATCTTCAGATCTCTGGCTGATGACTCTTGATATGTAGACTGTTTGTGAGAGGTCTATTGCAAGTATTTAAAAATAGAGTTGTGTTGGTTTGTTTAGGTTTTCTTCAGCTGTTGGTTTGTTTCTGGTTCTTGACTGCTTAAATGTACCCTTAGAACCAGGTTTCTGCTCAAATCCCTATATTAAGTCACTTGCTAAAACTCTCGTCCTTATGAAGACACTTATTCTGACTTTCAATATTTAAAGTTTCACGTTTGTTCTTTATTCCTATATATAATATTGAATTCTGCTGTATTGTACTCATTACTATATTAATTTATACTCAGTGTCCAACTTCAGTACTCTTGTGCCCCTTACTTTGTCCAACTCATAAAAGTCAGTAGGCTCCAAACTGGATTTCTTATCTGTTTATATATTTATACTTTGCTCACACTGTGGCAACCTGATAATCCATAAGAATTCCTATTCTGACTAAACTGATATCCAAAATGTTTTACATATTATACATTAAAACAAATATTTAATTTCTGAAACTTTATATTGTGTTCACAAATGTATAACTAGATATATTAACTTGAAATATGACAGTGAATATGTAACAGGGCAGTCTGGCCCTGAAGGGCCAGGAAAATCTATTCCAGAATATTGTGAGATGGCAAGCAGACTTTGCAGACCCCTGAGGCTGGCTGGAGCAGGACCATTTAGATACCAGAGAGCCACGCAGTCTCAGGGTGTGTCTACACTACAATAGCCCAACTACACTTAGATTTTCATCAGTGTAGGTAATTCATCTCTCTTAGCCCTAGTCTATACTTATCGCCATTTTCAGCAGCAAACAGGAGTTACGCAAGGTATGTAAAATACCTTACATATCCCCCGCTGACTTCTTAAATCCTCCCTACACACTACACTAAGCCGACCGGAAATGGCGTCCGGTCGGCGTAGTATAAATGCGGTTACGGAGCTGGTGTTCCAGTTCCAGTTCAGTTATCGATTGAGCAGGTCTACACAGACACCTCAGTCGAAACCTGAAGATCGCGCTGATGGCGGCAACTTTGCCACCATAAGTATAGACTTGCCTTGGGAGATGGTAGCTAAACTGATAGGAGAATTCTTCCGTTGACCTAGTTTCATCCACAATATGGAGTTATGTCAACATAAATACATTGCACAAATAGGGAACAAAACTTTTCACAGCCCTGAGTGATGTACTTGGGCCAACCTGAATTTTAGGTATCAACCACACCTCAGTCAAGACAGAGGATGTTAGGATAAAGAGGTCATTTCAGAGAGGTCTAGAACAAAGCAAAGTATCAAACTGTTGGATCACTTGCTGATTACCTGTTCTGTTCATTCCCTCTGAAGCTCCTGGCTTTGGCCATGCTCAAAACATCATAGTGGGCTAGATGGTCCATTGGTCTGACACAGTATGGCCACTCTTATGTTCTTAATTGTTAATGCGGGCAGCAGATCCAATACATAAATAATAAACTACATTGACGCTGCTGTTGTGCCTTAACGATTTGCTAGTTTGTTTTGATCTAGTGCAGTTTCCAAAATGACTACATCAAAGCAAACTAACAACCTGTTAAGGTACAGCAGCATGGTCCTCAAGATTCTATTTTTTTTACCATGACTATCCTGTGAATTACGCATTTTACTGTGACAAAATCATATACATAGTTATTATTTCACATTTCCTTTTTTCTGTGTTGGGGAATAAACTGAACCTAGAAGGGCTACAAATTAAACTGGATGTGACCATCTGTTCATCCCAGTCTTGTGATTGAGTCCACCAGCCTAGGAGAATGATATTCCGTAAAATTGTAGTAGTAGAAATACATGGGAGAATGATATTATTCTGTTTGTGGGCAGAGTAGCAAGAAACTTGTTCTATGAGTTATATGGCTCTTGTTTCTACTAAAAGATAATTAAACATCTTCCCCTTTCTCATTGTATATGATTAAATTTTATGAACTGTTTACTATTAATTACAAGGATTACACATTTTCAGAGGCACCTCTCCATATAATTACTAACTGTCTGGAATAAACACTGCAATACTGCACTGAAATTAAATTCTGTCAGATAATTAGAAAACTGAGTAGCTGTACAATTCCTGATGGAAATCTGTAGTTTTCCCCCATAGGGGTCTAGCCTCCCTTCTTGATGACTGACTAGAGGTGGATGGTGTTACGGTGAAGTCCCTTCACTGATGACATGACTGAGGGAGGGCTAGACTAAATTTGGGTGGTGTCACAACCCAATGTATCAATTTGCAGTGTGACTTTTGCAGTCCATCAGGCACCCCTGTCCCTGAGGAGAAGTGAAGGAGAGAAACCCCTAGTCTCCACAACTCTTCTTCCTCTGCTGGAATCACTGTTATCCAGTCCACTTACTGATTAACCCACACTCAGTTACATACATAGATAAAGAAACTCTGCTGTAAAAGGCTACAGAGTAGAGGGAAAATATCTTGCTGTCCACTCCTGTCTCAGCTTCTCCCCATTACACACTGAGCACATGGGCTCTTCCAAATACAACTGTTCTCATGGCATCTGACCCCAGCTCCAGCAGGAACCTTGTGGCACAAGCTCAAAGCTACCACAACCAATTCCAGAAATTTCTGGCTGTTGGCAGCTAAATCTGTGTAGCAACAGTGACCCAGCCCCAATAGATCTCTTGAAGAGGCATGTCTTTATTAGGAACATGGGTTACAAAGTCCATGAAGAGAATCATGGGCAAAAGGAATCCCCCTAATGAGTAGTTCTATGGAGTAATTACCCCCCTGATTTGTAGACATTCCTTTTGTACCATTGATCTCAAATCATAAAAGTGTAGGATCATCTCTCAGGATAGGTTCTGCCAACCCTGGTAAAGTGTCACGTACTGAAGAACCTGGATATTCTGGGACAACATTATCCCTAGAATGACCTCTTGAGGACATTTGGGGCATCAAAGTTTGCATAATGCATAAGACTAACAATCACTGTTACAGAATGTCTTTTAACATCCTAGGCTATGTCTATACTAGGAAAAGTTAAGTTGACTTTGTTAAGTCGACTTAATAAGATCAACTTAAAGTCAACCTTATTAAGTCGACTTGACAGAGTGGCTACCTTTAAGTCGACCTTATTAAGTTGACTTAACATTGGACATAGCTGTCCACACTGGCCTTAAGTCGACTTAAGGAGTTGTCTTAAGGCTTAAGTCGACCTAAAGAGGGGAAGTTATTAAGATGCTTAAGCTTTCATTAAGTCGACTTAAGGAATTTCTTAAGTCAACTTAATGAAAGTCCAGTGAGGACGTGGAGTAATTTAGGTCAACTTAAGCATCCTTAAATAGACCTAAATTGCTAGTATAGACATACCCATAGTGTCTAAGCTTCTGTATCTTGGACTCTTACATCCACTGGCTGCAATCCATTGGTTGCACCCACTGCAATCCATCCATTGGGTGCAGGAAACGAAAAAAGTAGCATTTACTTTTATTTGTCTAAGAGCAATCAAATACAGGTATAGAAAATAAATCTGCTTGTAAATAATATGTATGTGTAGAGACTGAAAACAGGAAAAGCAGAACTGAGAGAGTTCTATAACTTGATGGTTTGGGATGTACAACAAGGACTTGATTTTCTTATACTTTGTAAAAATAAAAATATTAATTGTAATACATTGTAATTATTGGGGATAGAACTCCCCATCAAAGTATCTCAAAGTGCTTTCTAAAGAACTCTTAATTTAATTAAGCTTCATGAGGAGGTGAGTAAGGCAAGTTTTATTAGCTCACATTTATAGATGGGGAAGTAGAGTCACAGAAAGATTAAGTGACTTGCTCAAAGATTACAATCATGAAAGAAAGAAAATTGTTTCACAACACATCTCAAGATGTCAAAATCATGTTTCTTCAGAAATTGAACAATTTGTTTTGTTTTTTCTAAATGATTTGCAGAATATGTTTTGAAAAAATTCAAATTATCATTTTGTTTTTTCTCCTGCTTCTTCCCTTTTCCCCTCTGACTACAGTAGAATGAATGATATCTTTTTATTTTTGTTATCCTTTTCCTAAAATGTAACATTTCAAAACTTCATTAACTTTTGGAAAATCACAGAGTAAAACAGCTAGAGTTTTATCTTTCCTTTTGTCACTGACTTCAGGGGGAGCAGGATTGGGCATGCAAACTATTTATTTCAGTCGCTTTTTCATTTGTATTGCACTATTCAGGAGCTCTTTGTTTTGTAGTTTATATTGTAATGATCTCCTTAAATCCACCAAATCAAGTGTGAGAACGTAAAAATAAGGACAATGAGCAGAGCCAAAACCTGATATAAATCAAAACAATACTTGAGGTGACATGAAGTGAATATATCATGGAATGTCTTATGAAAAGGTAGTCAACATCCAACAGTAATGACCCTAAACACTTTGAAGCACTACAGAGAGCTGCAGTATTTTGATCTCCTTGGTGTGGGTCTACAAGGGAAGTATTTTGAGGGAATAGGTAGCAAACTCCCTCCCAAACCCCATACTGAGGCAAAGCAGGCAAAACGAAGGTAGACTTCAACTGCTGCATGGCTCCCAACAAGTGCAGCAGGCAGAGGATTTAACTGTTCATTTTGGGCTAACGTTCTACATTTATGAAGATGTGTTTGAAAAAAAGTTAGAAGGTAGGGAAAGTTGGAAGCATTAATGGAGATAAACTAGAAAGCAGATGAGCTAGTCAGAAATGCATGAAATTAATTTACCACGGTGCCCTGTAGGTTCTCAAGTGACTCTACAATAAACCATCTGCATACCACCTTAAAATATATATGTGTATATGCAAGTGTTTGTCTCAGATTGAATTTATAAAGTGTGTCTAGCTTCAATTTTAACGATGGAACTATGCTTCGCCATAAAATGTAGATACAAGCTTTCCCAATTATGAAACATTTTAAATGCACTCCTTACACAAAATAGGATGCACTCTTCCTTCAGATACACTACTGAAATCAATGAGAGCTAAGAGTGCATCTGGAGACAAAATTGCCATTTTATGGTAGTCTTTTAATGATCTGAACAAATTAAGAACAGAAGAGACTAAATAAAATAATCTTCTGCCTGTGCCAAACAAGAAGTAGAAATTCAAGATCAGTTTTCCAAAATGTGAACATTTAGTAAAAACCCTGAAAATCAATTATCATCTTTTATGCACATCATTGATCAGAAATATAAATCCCATCTGATTCTTCCATTATGAATGTCTCAGAATAGAACAAATGACCTTGGCTTTCTAGAGGGTGTCAGGACTTGCATAATGTCACCCTCCTTCCTAAGTGCATATGGCAGAGTCGAAGGTTCCAGACTTGGCAAATGGAAAAACTTCTCTCATTCCTACAATAATTAATTAGCACCCAACCTACGAGGAGGTGAGGTGCAGTCATAACTTTTAAAAATTACTTCATGTCTGAATTAACGCAATAAGGACTCAAACTTGGAATGTGGACTTAATATTCAATTTTCATCATTCATCAATAGTGTAAGCCAATAATGTACTGCTTACAAAGTTATTCAGAGAATCGAGTGATATTTTATGGGACATTTAATAATATATGTTGTAAATACTGAACATCTTAAATCTCTCTCTATATATACGGAATTTCCTTTTTCAGGTCATATTAGAATTATCACAATAATCATACACACTAGCTTGTGTGCTCAGTGACTCCAGGTTTAATCCAAAGCTTATTGAAATCAGTGGGAAAACTCCCAATTACTTTAATGGTATTTGGATCAGCTCCTCCATGCGCCGGCCCATAAGGTCAAAATGTCACCAGTTCTCCTGTCATTACACTGCTTAATGGGGTAAAAAAATGATATTGAGAACCCCAGGTTCAAATCTGAACATCTAAAATAGAATACTTCATTTTGCATATGGATGATCCATTCAACGCCTGAAGGTCAATTGTGTGGCATAAAGGATTTTGGAAGCTGGTGGATATCCCCAACCTGGGGGATTTCCTCAGACAGTGTAGAGCTAGAAGAGTTAATTCACTCCCCTCCTGGCTCCTATGGTAGATTTACAGAGGTCACATAGGGAAATGAAGTGGCTGCAGGTGTTAATAAGTGCTGGAAATCTTCAGCTGGTTCACCAGCCATTGGGAATCATAACACCCAAATGTTGTTTAGAACTGACCTGAGGCCTGTATTCAGCCCCAGTATCAGGAGCCACAGATACTTCTTTAGCACCGTAAGGAACAATGCAGCACCCAAGAAATAATGACTGCAACTGAGGACTGAGATTATTTAAACATTGGGCTGCCCACTTCACGAGCTAGTCAAATAATGGTATTGTTTTCGTGAAACAGAGACTGTTTTCAGAGGGGTAGTCGTGTTAGTCTATGTACAGCAAAAACAACGAGAGTCCTGTGGCACCTTATAGACTAACAAATTTTCTTCGGCATAAGCTTTCGTGGGCTCCAACCCACTTTGTCAGATGCAGAGACTATTTTGTTTCCTTCAAACTTTGCTGAGTGTTTCAGTGAACTTAGAATGCGTGGGAATGCGTGGATGGGGGTGGGAGGTGGGAAGAGGGAGAGAGTGATATATATATCTATAAAACATAAACCCAAATGTCTGAAAACCAGGAGGTCAGAGAAGATGACAAAAGAAAATTTTGATTGAACTTTTTCCACTCATTTCTTTAAAATGGCTTGTTGATTTTTTGTTTGTTTGTTTTGAGTGCACAGTGATTACAGACTTTGGTAGCCATGCTTTTTAGTTGTATTTTCAAATCACATATCTTGTCCCTGTTATCGCCTTTACTTCTTTGTTTTATGTTATGTAATGAATTCATTCATTTAGAACTTTTAATTGAATTCTCCACTTTATGGTGCTGTTCCTTGGAGCTGCTGTGTTCAGGGGAGAGGGAAGTGGAAGCAGCAGTGATGGGTGTAAAAGCCTGTAGTGCTTCACAAGCAGGCTTTTATTTCATTTGTAATTTAATTCCTTTGATTTATACACCTTCTAATCCACAGGGCTGAGCAAAGGAGGCCATTATAAAAAGATAAATTACATACTAATGTTAGAAATTAAAATGTTTGGGCTGATTAAATGCTAGTCAGAAAAGGTACAGGCTCATGATGTGGCCCAGTCCCTAGAAGTACGATGAATAAATGCAGAGGAGTTGGAAAGAGTGCCATGTTTCCTAGCAATCCACTTGGTGAAGATGATCTTGTAACTGAAGAAAATCAACATACTACAATTCCTCATATCTCTTCTAATTTGCCAATGTCTCTTCATTGTTCAGCTAATTAAACCTACTGTATATTAATTTTGGTTTGTCAGATAATGGAATTTTTATTTTTACATATTCTTTTAGAAGAGGAAAGATTTCCCTTCCTCTTTTCATGTCTCTGAAGCACAATTTTAAAAAGAAAAGGATTAGATAATTTTTATAAGAGAAGTCCTATCAAATGTTTTACAATTTAAAATAGAGATACTGGTAATATATCCACAAATAGAAACATAAGTCTGATGTATTTGAAATGCAGCTATTTCACCAACTCCCCCAGTTTGCATCGAATTCTTGTCCTCAGCTTTGAAACTGAAAAGAATCAATCAGCTTTTCTACTGATGGAAAGGGACATTGTATTGGGAAAACTTTATGAAGTGAGTAAATGTTGACTTACTTAATATAGGTATTTCATGTGAATAAATCTATAAAATATGAACTATTGTCAGATATTCTTTTAAAAACAGGGAATCCAGACAATATAGAAGAAAATTGATATATAAAGATAAATGTCCACAAAATTCATTAATTTAAATAGTCAGATCGCAATTCTGCCCTTACCTACACCGGTGCAATTCCCAGGAGTTTTTCAGGATACTACCAATACTTCAGATTCATAGATTTCAAGGGCAGAAGAGACCATTAGATTATTTATTCTGACTTCCTAATACATAAGTCATAAAATTTCACCTAGTTAACCCTATATTGTGCCTAAAAACTTGTGTTTGACTAAACCATGGGTCCAGTCTTGATATGAAGACAAGAAGAAATGGAGAATGGATCATTTCCCTTTATAGTTTATTACAATTACCTTAATTTTTTAAAAGTACCTTATTATTTATTTGAATTTCTCTGCTTTTAAATTCCAGCCATTGATACTTGCTGTTCCTTTCTCAACTAGATGAGAAAGCCCTTTGGTACTTGGTATTTTCTCCCTGTGGAGATACTTATATCATCTAATTAAATCATTTCTCAATCTTGTTTTTATAAACTAAACTGTTTGAGTTCTTTGTATTTCAATCTAAATCTGTTTCTTAGCCAGTTCTTAAGCTATTTAATATGTGCCCCATTGATATTGTATACTTAATTAGAATTGTACACAATACTAAGTCAAATGCCTTACAAAATTGTAAGTGTATTACATTTACACAGTTACTTTCATCAAACATTTTCTTCTTCTCCTTTGTATTTATCCTAAATGGAGTCCATGCTATAAGTGGCCACTCTCCAAATTGCTAAATGAAGTCCATGCTACAAGTCATTTTCCTCCAAATTGCTCTATTGAGTGTCATGTCCTATATTACAGCACATGTCCACATGTTTTCCTTTGTGACATAGTACCACTTAGGTTGGCCTCGCTGTTGTTTTCATTCAGTCTTGGTCTGTTGGACTCCCTTATCTACATGGTAGTCAGGTATGCATGAACAAACCATGTGATCTTGCATGCCATCATTTTTTTGTTTTATTTTGTTTGAGTGTTACTTTGAGCATGTCTCTAATAGACACATGCCGCATGTGGTCTTTCTTGCTTACACCACTCATCCACCTCAGTTCTCACATTTCTCTGCAACAGATCATTTGCTCATGTTTATTCTTTGTTGCCAGCGAGTCCATACATTAAAATTGAATGGACCACAGACTTTCCCTTTTTAATATTACTGCTATCATCCTGTCCCATAATACACCACTCATCTCTCTCCATTCAAGCCAGTCATTTATAATCTTTATTCGAATTTCATTCTCCATTTTTGAAAATTATGGAATTTAGTTACTTAATATTTTGCATGTTCAATATTGATTGCCCATCTAATTTCTAGGATAACTCTTCAGTGTTCACATAAATGTAATTACACACCATATAGTCTGTTTTTCTTCTGCTTATTTTGAGTCTATGCCTCTCCAACACGTCTCCATTTTTCAAGATCCTCTTTTCTAAGCTATCTTTCTTCTTGCCACATAAAATATCATCAACAATATGCACCAAGATGCCTCTGTCTCTAGGTATCAAAGATGAGCAAACAATAAAGGAATCAATGCTGATTCCCAATGCAATCTCAGGATAGTTTGTGTGATTACACTAGCGTTCTGACTAACAATGTTGTACCTACATACATGGCTTGAGCAAGCCACATATACCTAACTTGTTATTTCATCAAAAAATGAAATCTGGCTTGTTTGACCAGACCTATCTTCCAGAAAACCATATTGATTTGCATTGATTATATTTAAATCATTTTATTGTTTTATCAATTTGAATGCCATATCAGCTTTTCTAATATTTTACCTGGGGCTGATATCCGGCTAACTGGTCTCAAGTAACATGGTTAGTCCCACTTGCGCTTTTTGAATATTGGCACAAAATTAGCACTCTTCCAGTCTTCTGGAACTTTCCTAACATTATACCCACTATTTCAGTTATCTCACCAGTCAATTTGCTTAGGACTTGTATTTAAATTATTCGGGCCCATTGATTTAAAAATGTTATCCAAATTAGATGTTGTCTAACGTGCTCTTTAGTAACCAATGGACTGAAAGTCCTTGTGTAATCATCATCCCTATGTACTGAATCCCATGGAATAGAAACTTGAACAGTGTGATCCAATGAATAGGACTTTTAACAAGGAGTCAAAAGATTGAGTTTCAATTCGTAGCCCTGTTGCTGACCTGTTCCGTGCCCTTTGGCATGTCAATTCACCTGTCACCTTTTTTCCCGCCTTATCTACTTGAATTGTAAGTTCTTTGGGGCAGGGCCTGTCTTTTTATGTGTGTGCACAGTGCTCAGCATAATGGAGCCCTAATTGCAGCTGAGGACTTTAAGCATTATGATAATATCAACAATACTTGTTTATAACAGCAAACTCTATTGGTATGATTGTACTCTGTTGGAACATACTTCACAATAATAATAACTCAATTATTTCAAAGTTATTTCCTTGTGACTTTTTTTTAAGCAGAACTGCCCTTTCAAATCTGTGGAGAGGTAAGTATAATAATCAGAGATATAAAGTTACACAATAAGAAATAAAACTGAGAACTCTAAGCACTATGGGTGCGTCTACACTTACAAATTAAGTTGACTTAAGCTTGCTTAAGTCGACTTAATTTACTCTGCATCTACACTACACTTTCCTTAAGTCGACTTAAGCAGCTGCTTAAGTCAACTTAAGGAAAAATTAAGTCGACTTTATAAAACCTCCTTTTAAGTCGACTTAGGGGGCTCCAGAGCTTCCCCACTGCCCTCCCTGCCAGGGTGGCTGGAACAGCCACAGCTTGGTGTGCCCCCCCAAAGGACAGGGCAGAGCCCTGCCCATCCTGCCCCTATGCCCTGCCAGGGTCCCTGTCCCCCTTTGCCCCATTGTACTAAGGTACAATGGGGCAAAGGCTGAGCCCCCTGGCACTTGGCATGGGGTGGCCCCCTGCCACCGTGGATCTGTCCCAGGTCCACCTAGCCCCCTACAAGTCGACCTAGGTGTCCAGTGTGGACAATCTAGGTCAATTTTGTAGGGTCCCCTCTAAGTCGACTTAAATTTTGAGTGTGGACATGCTAAGTCAACTTAGCAAAGACGCCTTAAAGTCGACTTTGTTAAGTCGATTTAGCTAAGTCGACTTAAATTAACAAGTGTAAACATAGCCTTTGTGATGAGGTAAAAAATAAGACTTAATCCTGAAGCCATTCTAGAGAGATTGGATAAAGGGATAGACTCCACCCCATAGTCTCTGAGGAAGGGAATGGGACAGTTTGGTAGCCCTTCATCAGGGATCATTACAGATTTATATCTGTAATAACAATTGTGACACTTCAGCACCTCTTCAGGGTAGGACTCAATCCTTGGGTGCATATAGTGGTCATGAATTGCACATTTGCTGAGTTATGTTAATCCAGATCTGTGATACACTGGGAGTGTAATATCCACACAGCAAAGACAAAATAGTTTCATTGTACCAAGTGGATTTAAAAAAGCCCTCTGAACAGACGGGAAAGTTCTTCACTGAACTCCTATTGAAATTTTAATGGAATGTTTGCATATTTCAGACCTGGACTCCAGCTACTATGTATAGTCAAGCTGCCAAATTTTTGTCTGTAAATGCACCATAGAGAATGATATATAACAAAGGGCTTTTGTACTATTATTAATAAAAAAAAATGGTGTCCTTAATTATTCCACATTTGATAAGGTAAGATAATTTAAATCCTGAGAGATAGTAAAGAAACAAACGAAAGCGGGAGCAGAGGGGAACCTTCCCATAGTTGGGACCCTCCTTCCAGATGATGCTGAGGCTGCCTCTCGCACGGAGGTTGCCTCTCCGGGGGAGGGAACTCCAGTTGCTAGGAAAAGGCAGGTGTTAGTAATGGGAGATTCGATCATTAGAAACATAGATAGCTGGGTTTGTGATGACCGGGAGAACCGTATGGTGACTTGCCTGCCTGGTGCGAAGGTTGCGGACCTCTCGAGGCATCTAGACAGACTTATGTGTAGTGCTGGGGAGGAGCCGGTGGTCGTGGTACATGTAGGTACCAATGACTTAGGGAAGGGTAGGAGAGATGTCCTGGAAGCAAAATTTAGGCTACTAGGAAAGAGATTGAGATCCAGGACCTCTATGGTGGCATTCTCAGAAATGCTCCCAGTTCCACGCGCAGGGCCAGGTAGGCAGGCAGAGATTCAGAGTCTCAATGCGTGGATGAGACGATGGTGTAGAGAGGAGGGGTTTACGTTCATTAGGAACTGGGGTAACTTTTGGGATGGGGGGAGCCTATACAGGAGGGATGGGCTCCACCTAAACCAAAAGGGAACCAGACTGCTGGCGCTAAACATTAAAAAGGTTGTAGAGCAGTTTTTAAACTAGAGGATGGGGGAAAGCCGACTGCTGCAGAGGAGCAGCTGGATCGGACACAGACTTCTCTTAAGGGAGAGTCTGACGAGAGGGAATCTCCAGGTTATAGTTATAGTTATAGTCAGGAACAGAGGACAGAAAAGGATGGTGAGGGGGCCGGATCCGATGATAAACAGCCACATGACCAAGAATCTGGCACATTAAAAAAGGGCAGACAAATAAACAGGGACAAGTTTTTAAAGTGCTTATACACAAATGCTAGAAGTCTACATAATAAAATGGGTGAACTAGAGTGCCTAGTGGTAAAGGAGAATATTGATATAATAGGCATCACAGAAACCTGGTGGACAGAGAGCAATCAGTGGGACACAATCATTCCGGGGTACAAAATATATCGGAAGGACAGAACAGGTCGTACGGGAGGAGGAGTGGCACTATACGTGAAAGAAAATGTAGATTCAAATGAAGTAAAAATCATAAGCGAATCCACTTGTTCCATAGAATCGCTATGGATAGAAATCTCATGCTTCCATGACAATATAACATTAGGGATCTACTATCGGCCACCTGACCAGGATAGTAAGAGCGATGATGAAATGCTAAGGGAAATTAGGCAGGTTATCAAATTTAAAAACCCAATAATGGTGGGGGATTTCAACTATCCCCATATTGACTGGGAACATTTCACTTCAGGACATATTGCAGAGATAAAATTTCTTGAT
>VOCT01103106.1:0-14589 GCA_007922175.1 Pelusios castaneus | reverse complement strand
TGTGTACCAACAGAAGAATTGGTTGTCTGTCTTGCAGGACCAATTGATATACCAGGGAATAGCCATACAGGAGAATATTTAAAACAAGTAGCAGTAAAAGTATAACAAACTGAACAAAAATTCACACGCATAGCTTTGTCACAGACAATGTTGCAAATGTAGCAAAGATGAGAAGAAATCTAGAGGAAGAGAATGAAGAGAATGTAAAATTTATAACACATGGCTGCAATGCTCATTTGATTCATTTTTTAGGCAGAGATTTAAGTACAACCTCCAGGATTAAAGGAAAATGTTGAAATTGCAGAATATTTCTGTAACAACCACATTGGTTCAGTTGCACTGAAGAGAGCAGAAGGATTCAAAACTTGTTCTCTATCAAGGTGTCTGACAGAATTCAGTGGTTGAGCTGTTTATTATGAACCATCTTATTCTTTTGACATTTGTAAAGATCATCGGACTAAAGAGTAAAAGTACGCTGAATATACTGAAACCTATTTCCATAGCATGGATAAACTGCATAGAGGTTGCTGCTGTATTGCTGATGTTGAAAAAACTTTGAGACATTGAAAAAACAAATACCCAAGAACAAAGTTAAATTGCAGGCACTAGAATTTGGATGGATGAATCACTTACTGTACTTAATTTTCTTTCCAGTATTCTCTACCCAAAGTATCATTGTAGACACTTAACTGCCGAAGAACTTCCATGATATGGGCATCTAATAACCTCCCCTCAATCATGTCAATAATAACAAATTTCAAGGCTAGAGGTGAACTATTCAAGCAGTATATGTTTGCTGATAAGGTTTTAAAGATACACCACTGAACAGGTGGAAAACACTAGGTAAGTACCTGGGATTCTGCAGGCATGGAAATAATATTTCTTCATTTGAACTAATTCATTCCAAGTTTATGAATAAAAATAAGGGAGAGTATGAGATCTACAAGTTTTAAAAGTTTGAAGGACAGCTTGAGTAACTTAGGAGAGTGTGTCTCATTTTCAAGAGATTTAGGTGAGTAGGGACTTAAGCTCCAGTCACTTTCACTTAGGCATATTTGAAAATTTTCCCAGCCTAACCTGAAAAAATCATCTTAATTTACTGTTTACACTTAATCCCTCTGTTTAATAAATCATTTAGCTGTGCAGGTGAAACATGTTTTGATAAGATAAGTTCATGTAGCCAAAACATTTTAAGGTGGTTTTGTTTAATAAAAATAAATTTTATATGGTATTTTGTGTTATATTCTGGTTACTGTGGTAATGCAGCTTGATGCAAATAGGAACAAAAAGTTAATTATCTAGTAAATAATTATATTGTTCACCATTTTCTAATATACAAAAATGTACACTTAATAAATATCTGAATATATTAAGCTACATAATTCTTAAATAAGTATATATAGTTATAGGCTAGCCTTCTAGTTAGCAAAAGGATGTACCAAAACTGGTGTAAAGGCTCTATTTAGTTGTAAATCAACATATTTTAATGGTTATATCAACCAAGGAGAGTAAACCTTTCCTTAGAAAATAACTGATGTACCAATGGAAAAGTTTATTAAAATCAGTGGTTTAAATGAAGCTGTCAAGGCTGTTTCCCCACTCTGGCACTTCGAGAGCAGAAGTGGGGGCCTGCAAAAGGCCTTAAAACTACTGGGCCTAAAGCCTGGTCCTAAAACTCTCCAAGGCTCCCAGTTTCCTGGCCATGGAGTGGTATTGCTGCCACCACCCACACGCAAAACTTCTTGAAAACCCAGGAAGGCGCACTTGGGAATTCCTTCCTGTGAGGTATCCTCAATCGCCTCTATTCCTCCCTCAGGAGAGCAATTGAACCCCAACTGTGATATCAGCTGAATAGAACTCATTTCCATTTAGTAGCTGGCTGTGCAGTCTGAGGCACATGTACTCAAAACCTCTTGCCTCTTAGGACACAGAAACAAAACGTATGTTAATAGGATAAATGTTCTTTAATTAAAAGGACAGTGAAGAAACACAGAGGTTGCTTCTCTGGGATTTAACTTGGGTAGTTACAGGATGGGGGCAAGGAGGGGTGTACATGTGCTCAGCACAGAGGAATCCAAAAGAGGCAAAACAAAGAAATACCCTGAACGTGTCTAGCTACATATTCCCTGGTCCACTCACACCTGCTGGGTAACAGATTTAAACCCTTTGTAGACCAGGATGGCACTAGATTCTCCAGGCCTGGCTGCCTGGCTTCCTCCTGCCCCTTCCAGGAGCACTGCTGCCACCAAACAGGAGAACAGGCAAGCTGCTGCTCCAATTAAAAAACCTGCGCTCTATTTCTATTGGCTCTCCTGGGACTTCTCTAGGACAAACTATTAACCCTTTCCCTCCCAAGGTTACTACAAAAGCCTTTCCACTTAGTGATTTAAATTATGAATTTAATAAATCAACCCTGGGTACCTTTGTACTTAATAACCTGAAAGGAATTGTTAAAATTAAAGCAAGGTATAAATGCTATTAGAAATTAAGTGCAAATTAAGTTTTAAAATTGAGTGTAAAGTTCAGTTGGGTCCAAAGGTTATGTGGCCCAAATTTCTGTGCATGGAGGAAGCTGACTGTAAAATATGACGGACAGTTTAAAATGACTTAAAATATGGAACACATTAATTGGTTGATTTTTTTTATTGAAAGTTGCATTTCACCAGGTTCTTCTGCAAGACGACTTGTGTTGGTTTTTTGATGGGTAAATTCTGTACATTTTGACAGCGTCTCTTTCTCTCTCCCCAATTACCCACCAGTGTTCTCCTTTCTCATTAATAGGTGAGAATCCCATATTTTCTTCCTCTTTAACACCATGGCTCTTCATTATGAGTACTAGGTGAGAGATGAACCTGTTGTATGACTTGGTTTTTCTTTTTATCTTAAGGATATTACTAATTTAGGCCCTGATTTTGTAAGATGTTAAAGCTCAGCAACATGCAGGATAAAGTCTTTAAACATTACAGCATATTATATGAATTTCTCTAAATTGACTGACATTAACCAGGTATTTTATAAGTCATATTTTTACTATAAGTTTCTTGTGACAAAATATATTACAAAAGCAGTGTACCAATGGTTTGGTTTGTAAAAGTCACCAGGACTTGGAGATAAATATGCTTTAATGATGTTCAGTTTGATTCTGTTTTGTCCTAGTGCATGGAGAAAACAAAACAAAGGAATTTTGCTTCAGATTTCCTTCTTCTTATAACAACAGCATAGATTGCGATAGGCTTATGAAATCATCATAGTGTAGCTGATATCTTGTATATTTTCTGAAGTTTTTCCTACCTCTTTCATGGGAATCTGTGTTAATTTCTATCAAGTACTTTATTTTTTGGTAAGCTGCTTGAATTTATTTGATTGTCAACATTTTTTGCAGTCTGGGAACTTGAAGACGCGTTGCTGTTGTCCTTCAGTACAGTAGAGAAACTGAACTTCATTTCTGAAAATTAGTGCTTTAAGTATGACTTTTACAATGTGCTAGCGTGTAATGCCATTCTCTGTATCAAATTTAAATATCACTTTGTTTATCCTCACTAATCAAAGTTTAGTTATCAAAATTATCTTCAGTTGCAATATTGTATCAAATGTTTATATGAGTAAATTAGAGGTTGACACTTTGACACTACTGTTTATATACACACACACACATCCCATTATAAATATATTTAGTGTTAAATTTTATGACATGGTAGGATGTAGGGTTCTTGCTTCTTTAGTCCAGGTAGGTAATGCTAGGACTACCTTCAAGCTAGTCATTTGTTTGTGGTCTTAATCCTGTTTCTTAGTGGAGAGATTCACATCAACAATCAACACATTTGGCTTTTACTCTGATGATGCAGGGGCACTACTTCATTCTCAGTATATCAAGGCATTAACTTCAAATTAATTTACCTCTTCTTTTGCACATTTGCTCAATGGAAGAGTCTTTAAAGGATCCGCTGGACAGAAAGAAAGGAGAGGGCTTCCCTTTACGGTGCCAAACATGATGAACCCAAGTTTAGGGAAATTTCTGTCATGTATGATTTTTGTTTTGCCAATAGTAACTTTTTCTGATTTGGTCCTGCTGAAAAATTCTACTGATTTCTGTGGTTTTACTTGTGCTGAGTCATCTCACTAGTTTATGGACAAGAAATAAATGATCGTGGAAACTAAATTATACTTGCTTCAGAGATTGTTCGTTCTCTACATTTTACTGAATTAAAAGTTTGGGATTGAGATATTAGCTTGATGGTCTGGGGAATCTTGTAGTGACACTTGTTGGTATCTGTTCCATGGATATACAGAACTCCACTCACTATAGTTTTTAATCTAGTATCATTCATGAACAGCAACCCATCTTTTAGCAAAGGCAACCGTGGTAGTATTTTCCTAACAGAGAGGATGGATGGTGGTGCAGTTTTGATTTTGTTTGCTATTAAACTATTCAGTAGTAATTACAAATATTTGAAAACTTTTTCTTCACTCTCAACCCTGTGCTCATTCTTCCAGAATCCAGATCATGCTGTCAGTCTGTCTACTATAACTTGTCTTACAGAAATATTAGTGAGTGATCAATAGGGAAGATGTTACATGTCCTAGTGAAATTTGCTAATTAAACTTGGTTGAATGTTAAGGATGAGTCTTATAAGGAAACAGTTTTTTTCCCCCAGCAACCTCACTGTCCCAGTTTGAATCCTAGAGAAAAATGGTGATCCAACAGTTAACACACTGGACTAGCATTTGAGAGATCTGGGTGGGTTTGATTTGTGCTTTTCACAGAATCCTAGAATATTAAGGTTAGAAGGGACCTTGGGAGATCGTCTTGTCCAACCCTTTGCTCAAAGCAGAAACATCCTGAATGAAATCATCCCAATCAGGGCTTTAATCTCTCTTTTTAAATTTCCCCATATGTAAAATGGAGATGAATAATACTTTTTCTCTCACCCTTTGATTGTTGTTTCTATTTAAATTATAAACTCTTGGAGCAGGTATTGTTTTTTAATATTGCCTGATCCACACAAACAACTGCACTGGTTTAATTAAATCAATTTAATATCACACTGTTAGTTAAATTAGTGGCACTTCTGTGTGTAGTGAAGCCTTGTGTATATGAACAGCCCCCCTACAACAATAGGACTCTGATTCTAGGCCGTTTTGATACTACCAATTAAAAACAATAAAAATACCCAGGTATGCACACATTGGGCCAAATTCATCTCTGGTGTAACTCCATAGTGCCAGATTGTTCTCTTCATTATAGCAGTGTAAATCTGGAGTAATTTCATTTCAGTGACTGTACTCCTTATTTGTGATCGAATATTTGAAAGGAGAGTCTAGCCTTATGGAATTACACCAGGGACGAACTGTGTTCATTGAAAGGAAAATAGATTCCATTGTGAGCAGAAGCATGTGTAACAAGGTATAATTTTACAGTTACTTTTCTGATCAGCAACACATTTTGATCCTGTTTTCAAATACTGAAATAAAATGTTTAAAGGGATAAAAAAAATCACACATTTGTCCAGAAATATTTACTGACTGTTACAAGTAACATATACGATTAGTGTAAGTGAAGGAGGTTAGAGACAATGTTTTTCACTCTTTCCCCACCCCCCTTTTGTTTACTTTGTAGATTTGACAGCACTTAGTATGGGCAGTTTTGCTAGTGCTGCTGTATAGTCATTAATTATTTAGTTTTGTTGTTATTTATATGGGTCTTTCATGAAGCAACAATGGAGAGGAAAACATTTCAGAAAATATGAAAATGTGATCACCCGACCATGAAAAATGGCAGGGAGATTCATGGATAAGCATGGTACCTGAATTTACTTTGAACTCTTTTTAAGTGATCCATATTTAAAGTTGATTGTTCCTTTATTTCTACTGCAATGTGTTACATGGATTTAGGGTATCAAATTAATTCTCACTGAATTCTGATGATATGATGCTTAGAATTAATTTCTCAATCTGATTTGCTAAACTCAAGAGACAATGAAATTAAATTGGTTTTAGAGTTTTAGAAAGGCTTCAGATCCTGTAGGTATAAGTTTGGTTATGGCTAGAGGGAAATTTCCCAGGAGGCCCCAGTATTTGGAGGCCTTCCAAGAACTCTCTAAGCAGTAGAGGATTATACACACAGATCCCACAGATATGTGGATTGAATTCCTGGCTTGCAGGTCCTTTAGTGTCTACTTCTGGAGAAAAGTGGGGCCAGGAGGCACAAGGAGTGGAGACTAAGTTTGGGACTGAGTCTGGCCATAGTTCCTCTTTTTTTCCTCTTCTGCTTGAATTTGACATGTGCTTTCCAATATTGGTTCCATCAATGCCATTAGTACAGATAGCTGAACTTTTGGGACAAATGTATTCCCTATTAATGCAATAGCAAAAGATAGCCATTTCATTAGACATGGTTTCTTTCATATGGAATTTTGAAAGAAAATAATATTAGGAAAATTGTGTTTTGTTAGGAATGTCAATAACTGATAAATGTGTATGATGAAAAGTCATTCATTTGAAAAGTCAAATGAAAAGTCATTTGAACCTTCATGTCTTGTGAACATGTGGTAAGGTAAATTAATAGCACAAGTGTAGAACGAACCTTTTAAACTGTAGTGGTGTTTTGCTCTTTTATCCATTTGTTATAAGAGTTTCCTCTCCCATTAACCTTTCTTCTACCATCTCAAAACATGTACTACATTAGCTTGTTGATTGGTTGAGTTGAACAACATTTTTGTGTGTGTTGGCAGCTGTAAAAAGCAGTCAGTAATATTTGATATGGCTCAATCCTAATATTTAAAGATTGGTAATTTTTGCATCCCCTTCAGGTGAAAGAGATCTTTTATGCCTTGGAAACAGTATCATCAGAAAGCAGGAGGGATTCTACAACAGCAGATGAAAATTGAAAGCCAAACAATCAAATGTGGGTGCCTGATAGGATTTCCAAATTCCCTATTTCATGCCTTTTACAACTGCCAACAAAAAGATTAGCTCAAACTCAACTGATCAGCAAGCTAATAGACTACATATTTTGAGATGACAAAAGAAAGTTAAATAGGAGAAAAAATCGGTTATAACAAATGAGTAAAACCAAAAGGAATTCCAGTATATTTTTAAAAGGTTAATTCTACTTTTGTGCCATTGATTTATCTTGTGCCGTATTTATAAGCTATGAATGTTCAAATGATTTTTGTTAACATTTATCACTACATGTTAACAAGATATTAGAGTAATGATATTTGTAAGAGGACATAATTTCCCTGATATCAATTTGTCCCCGAAATTGCCTATCCTTTTTGGAGTATAAGGACAGAACTTTGCTCCGTGCATCTCAGAGGAGGAGAGACTAAAGTGTTCCCGAGTGTTCCTCAGTTTTCAGGGTTACTTTAATTGACACTGACTTATAATAGCATAGAGGGTCATTTCACAGGCAAGAAAACTGGAGTTATGTGAGCTCTGACCATGTCCCTTAAATCTCCGATACTTTCCTACCAATAGTAAGGTTGTGGGGTAGAGCTGGATGTGGCAGCTTTATGCCATTGGGAATTCTTACATATCAGAGGAATATTCAGCTGCCCCTTTACGGCACCTTTATGGCCTTCTTTACTATTTTGGGCCTGCAAAGGAGCTGTAGTATAGAGCAGGATCTGGTTCATATTCTTATCTAGTGCTTAGTGATTTATACTAGTGGTTCCCAATCTTTTTAGCTCAAGGGCCATAAATATGATTTTTACAGTCCTGGAGGGCCACCAGCCTCCACAAGCACCCCCCTTTTATATCCTTCCACCCATCACTGCAGCCAGATGGAAGGATTTCCCATACCCTGCTTGCATAAGAGAAACTGTGTGCTCCACCTGGGTCCCTAGGCAGTGGCTCCCTTCTGCAGCCAGTGGGATGGGAGATCAGTGCGCCCCTCTCTCTGGCTGCAGCAGGGATCCAGCACCTAGGGACCCAGGCAGAGCTTTGCTGTGCTACCTGCTACAGCCAAGTGGAGGAGAGCAGTGATCTTCCATCCCTTTGGCTGCAGCAAAGAACCTGCACTGGCAATACAATCCATGTGCGTACTCAGGCAGCAGCTCTTTTCTGCAGCTAGCAGGGGAGGAGCCATGGGGCCACTTTTGGCCCTCGGGTTGGGCACGACTGATTTATACCATTTGGCTAGTTTGGGGAATTTTTGATGTGTCAGCATAACAATTCTGACAATTTGCTATATTATATATAAAAAAAACCTGCTGAATGGAAATGGAATAAATGGAACTGCTGAACAAAATGAATAAATCTAATGATTTTTCATAATGTGTTAACAATTTTGAGAATTTCTAAATTGTATAAAAATAAGATTTTTGTAACGGAACTGCTGAATAAAGGATGAATAAATCTATTTTTTTGTTATAAGATTAGTAACATGATCAATAAAAAGAAAAATGTTTGCTATTTTCTACCAAGACGATTAAAAAGTCCTGTTGACCATGTGACAGATATGAAAAGTGAGACATGCTGATTCAGTATCACCATATTGTAATTTTGCAATCTCTCATGACCTAAATATAGGTTCCACTGTGAAATTATGCTTCAAAATGAGGCACACAAGAGAAACAGTAATGAAGAAAATGTAACATTTAGTAGGATTAATTTCTTTTCTATAGCTTCAGTTTTTTGATTCACTGTTTTCATGTAAATAAATTGACACCCATTTCTCTATAAGGCTGTACTAAATATAGGTAAAAAAGGACATCCAGGAGGATTAATCACAGATAAAACGAGCCCCAAGATCATAGACCACATGTATTGCATTTCTCAAGTTTCAATTTTTCCTTTCCAGTTCAGAAGAATGAATTGCTTATCTCTTCATTTTAAACAATGACCCTCATCTAAGGCATTTTTTGTTTCATTGATTTCTATGTTTTAGTTTTCTTTATAGTTTGGCCAAGTATGCTGAGATCCAAGCCAGAAAAGATGTAATGTGACATTACATTTCTCTGCTGTGTCACCTTATTTTTAGTAATTGTTTACTACTTGAAAGATGTGACTTTTGAAATTCTTGAATCGTTGCAATGTCTCTTCAGTTTATACATGAAATAAATTCTTTTGAAAACAGTGGCAGCTATAGAAATCTGCCTGTCATGCATTTTTTCTTTTACATTTTAATGTTCGTCTTTTTTTTTGCCCTTGACATTTGTACCTAAACATTTAATAAATCTTATCAGACCAAGAAGGTAAGTATGAAAAATTATTAAATATTGTAATGACATGGGCAAAAAGAAGGCTCTTTAGCCATCTCTTACCTTTACATTTTAGATGTTGCCTGAAAAAGCAGAAGTTATGAAAATCTACTTCTTTGAGTGAATTTTGCATTTGACATCTGCAAAAAGAGACAAATGCACTCCCAAGGTAACACTGCATTGCTGAAAAACTTTCACTCCCTTATCACCTCTAAATACAGCCGACCACACAGACCTATGTCATTCATCAGCAAGTCCATGACAAAATGAAACACCACTCAGATGTGGGAACTGCCATGAAGCAACACTGCACAAAGCCGTAACCCCTCAGGACTGCAGAGGGCCTGATAACTGAGGTAGCTCTCCACAGAGTTTCTCCTTGGCAACAGAATGCAGGTTGCTGGGAAACAGCATTACTTAAGGAATAGAAACTTTACCCAACTGGCAGCCTCTTGAATGCAAATAAGGCTTGAAGGAGACTCATACTGAATATGCCATAACTTCACCTTAAATAATAAAATAAAGAATTCAAAAGGATCTTTATTCAGAAGATTATTTATATATGTTGCTTTGAAGATTTATTCCAAATTGTGGAATAAAAGAGGACAATTATTTCTAGTGAAAAGTAGTGGCTTGAGAAGTGAGATTCAATAGCTCCTTGCTCCAGTGATTTTGGAAAGACATATCTAACAGGTGAGAACCAAAAACCTGCAATGTTAAACATAACCTGCCACGATGAGAAATAAACCCAGGAGTTACATTTTCACAGGCCTTCTTTATTTCAGAGGATATTATCTAATATTAATATATAACAGCTGGGGTGAACATGGGCCATTTTGCTGATGGGTTTGATTCCATTCTGCCTTACAATGATGAATTTTGACCCTACATTTAGGGAACTGTGTACAAGTAGCAAAACAGATAGCAAGAAAAAGCTGACTGTCTCCACTTGTTATTGTGTCTAAGTTGTGTAGGAGAAATGGAGCCCAATTATACCAGCTCAGTTGACATCACTGGCATTTTACGAGGGTAGATGAGGTGAGAATCTGGCCCATGGTATATAAAATCACCCACTGTTTGGCAACCCCCTCAGTTGAATGCCATAAGTGTAATAGGAGCTGATTCTTCACTCAATTACATCAGTTTACAACATTGATGCTCCTCCACTGACTTCTCTAGAGTCAAATCTGCCTAAAATGTAATGTAGTGGAGGATCAGTCCTAACAGCATATATGAGTTAATATGATCAGTATTATAAATATACAGGTGGTACTAAGTGCTGATATAGTAAAGGAAAGATACGTTCTAGGCTAAATTGTGTCTTCATTAGCAGAGTGGAAGGAGGCTGCATGTTGCAGTACATTCCCCTCAGGTAGATGGGAATGGTAAGAGGGCATAGCTTCGGTCTGTCTCCCCTAAATGTACTGGGCAACTTACCTGGTGTTTGGTGTGGAGCTAATGCAATTTGTTCCTTTCTCAAAGAAACGGGGAACTGAGAGGGAGACTTTGATTTAGTTTAGTTGCAGTTGTGACCGAATCAGGCTATGCCTACATTTTATGCGCTATAGCAGAACATCAGCAGCACTTCAGTGAAGAGTAGACACTTGTTACAGTGATGAGAGGGGATCTCCTGGCACTGGAAATCTACCTTGCTGCAGGGTGGTAGCTAGGTTGACAGAAGAATTCTTCCAGTGACCCAGCATGTCTGCATGAGGGATTAGGTTGGCATATCTATGTCTATCAGTAGGGTGGATTTTTCACACTTTCCAGAGAGGAAGCTAAGCTAATGTACATTTTCGGTGTACATCAGCTCTCTGTCTTCTCTGGGTACTTCTGTGATAGAGCAACAACATTGGCTCTTATTCAGGGCAGATCATTAACTCACAATCTAGTCCTATACTTTGCATTCAGTGTCATGGCTTCAAAGTTTGTGTGACATCTATCTCAACGGCCAACCTGACTTGCTAAATAATAGCTCTTTCTCCAACCTCTTCCCCTAACAAGACAGTTCCTTGCAATTTAAGGCCCTCATCCAGCAAGTTATTTAAACAATGGCTAACTTTTAGCCCATGAGTAGATCCTTTAAAAAAATCAATGGGACGTGCTGAATCAGGGCAAAAGAAATAAAACAGTTGTGTTCTGTTTGTGTTCAACTGTCGGGTTGCTGGTCAATTGTTTATTACTTTGTTTGTATTGTGGAAGTGCTCAGAATGTTCTTGGTGCTATCTAAGCATAGAGGCAGGCACAATTTTTGCATGGAAATGTATCAATGTTTTTAATATATTTAAAAAACTTACTGCTATATATGGTCAAATAGCAGGAAAAATGAAAAATTATATTTAATTTATATTGATTTTCTGTGATGAGAGCTAAATAACATATTCAGCAATACTATTTGACCAGCTAGTTGAATACTACCAAAAATGTGTTGAATTGATTATTAAATGAATACTGAGGAAATTCATCAACACTCACGCTCTTCAAATACTATTTGACCAACCTACAACTCTCCTGGTTTTGTCATATTTTCTTTTCCTTCCTGCCTTTACTCAGGTTTTCTTTCTTCCCTGTAATAGAGATGATGTAACTTTTCCTAAGTTGTCTTCAGAGGTAGATTCCGTCTTTTTTCTCTGTCCCTCATATCACCTCTTTTTTCTTTCTTTTTCCCTACCTTGTGTTTGCTACTGCCTTTCCTATATTTTCTGTCTCTCCTTCCCCCCTTCTCCCTCACAAATCTCTGTTTATTTTATATTGTTTCCTAATTTATTCCATTAATATCTCATGCTTTCTCTCTAAGAAGCAATGTCAGGGTTTCTGCATAGTAACCTGCGCAAAACCTTTTTTTAGAAACATGATGGAATTTCTGGTTAAGGTTGAGCTGAGTTTTGTGCTTAAAGCAGGACTTCAACCATTTTATAATTTTTGGTTTAATGTTTAAGTATGAAATATGTAATATCTTAAAAATTGCACAGATAAAAGCTATATTAAATTTGAGTTAAGACTGTGTATACAGCAACAGCTTAAGGGTAAAAACATGACAGGTATGTTGTAATTATCCCAAAACAAACATTACAAGCCCAGGAGATTTAGAATTAGGTTAAACTTGAAGAAATTCAGACAGTGTGTGTTATGGAAATGCAGTTAAGGGACCCAGTCATTAGTTCTATGCCATAGTGGCAACATGGACAAAAAAAGAAAAAGAAAAAACCATGATGCCATTAAAAATCAGTTTATCAATCTGGATTGCAAACACTTGCGTATTAATCGTGATTGTTTGGTCCCTCTGTGGTGTTACTGCAGAGCAGAATTAGGGCCCTTTGAGTGCATCATCGAATGTGCCGCTCTGAGTGAAGACATGCCCTCAATTGCAAGGAATTTATCCTAGTGTCTGACAGTTGCTCACAGTGTGTTCACTAACTGGGAGAGAAACGCATTCCACAGAAGTGTGGCTTATGTCAGCAGCTGAAGCCCAGATCCAAGAAGGACAGAGCGAACTGAGGCTCAAATTACTTGTGAAGTCAACCTTCCAAACTCTGCCGTTCTGGTGGGAATCCTCACCACAACCCTCCACTTCGAAGGGATGTGAGCTCAGAGAGACGCCTCTGAGCTGCTCATGCAAGGCGTCCAAGAAAAGGTTCATGAATCCCCATAGCAAGCTCTGAATAAGCTGGAAAAGATCCCTGTCTCAGTCAGTGTCCTCAGTATTAATGGCACTGAAGCTGTCTAGAAGTGGTACCCAGGGCACATGTGGTACTACACCAACAGAACAAGTTGGAATGCCTAAAAACCCAGAGGACACAGGCAAAGAAGCACTAATATTGTGGAACATGAAAGATCTGCTCCAAGGAAGGCTCCGTTGGTACAGTCATCATCATTGGTACTATCGACGATACAGCAGGCACTGCCAGACCCTGTTATCAGGTCCATGTCTTTGACTCCATCCGTACAAGCATCTCGGGGTCGACAGCCTCCACTTGTACCAACAATCTCTTCACCAAAAGAGTTCTGGTGCGAGACGGATCTTTTGCTCTCTGATACACTGGACTCTCTTCTACTCACTACTGGGGCCTTAGTACCCCATGGCTCACTGATGACCTCCTGCCATTCACCTCTATCTTTGTTGTCAGAATCAGAAAGTGAACAATAGAGCCTAGCTTCTGAGTGCTCTACTCACCTGCCATACAGAGCCCAGTTTCATTATGGTCACCAGGTATACCACCCCTTTGACTCATAACCTCCTTGATCTGGGCAACCCTAGTATGAACCATGGGGCCCTTTCCCACCATAATGGCTGTATTGGGGACCTCTGGCAGGCCCCAAGGCAACTTGCTTCCATCACCTCTAGTGTGGCCTACGAACAAGTGAGGAAGTACTCTCTGTAGGCCACTGCCTTGAGGGTGTCTGAGCTCCCCAAGTGGACAAGGGTGCAATTGGAGGCCGAAGTTAAGGAGGAAGTCACTCCTCCAACCCACTTCTTGTCATAGTCACTAGATGAATTGGTGTTGCCCGCTCCACACCATCTATAGAGGATGATTTTAAATTGTTCCAGGACTTGGCACAGTGGGTGGCAGGTGTACTTCAGAAACCTTTGCAAGAGGTGTCTTAGTTGCATCACAAGCTGGTTGAAATTGTACATGCCTACATCTCTTCCAGAGTGGCCCTCCCTATTAATGAGGCTGCATTGGACCCCACAAAGAGGATATGGCAGACCCCTGCATCTGTCTCACCAACTTGTAAGAGGGTGGACAAGAAATATTATGTGCCAGCAGGGGACATGGAACTCCTGTTCTCACACCCGCCTCCCAATTTGATCATTGTGGATGAAGTTAACACTAAAGGCTGCCAACATCACTTTTAGGGTGGTCTTCACTCCTATGACTGGGACTGGAAATGCCTAGACCATTTTGGCAGGAAAGCCTACTCCTCCACCATCCTCCAGTTCAGAGTGATGAATTACTAAGCTTTATGGGCTAAAAATAACTATCAGAACTATCTGAAACTTAATTCTTTTATTGAACAGCTCCCAGATTCTCACAAGGATCAATTTAAAGCCTTGGTTAATGATGGCCAGCTGGTGGCAAAAGTCTTTCCAATCGGCACTTGACACAGCTGATATGGCAGCATGTTCTATTTCAGCTGCCATTGTGATTAGATGGACCTTGTAGCTTCCTCTTTCTGGCTTTCCCAAGGAGGTCCAAATGATGGTTGAGGACTTCTCATTTGAAGGGATGAATTTGTTTGCTGAAAAGACTGATGCCTACCTTCAAATGTTAAAAAAAATTCAAGGGCCAACACTTCTGTCTCTTGGGATCTACACACCTGGGCATAAAATAAAGTACCGTCCTCAGCCACCATTCAAATGTCACTCACAAGATTCACCCCAATA
>ML688824.1:11337-27573 GCA_007922175.1 Pelusios castaneus | reverse complement strand
CCTCACAAAGAATCAAAGTGCAGAACTTCAACATTTACAAACTGAGAACAACAATAAGGATACAAAACTTACACACCACCTCATGTATTTCATAACATCTCTTTGGCTGTGTCTACACTTGTAAATTAAGTCGACTTAAGATTGCTTAAATAGACTTAATTTACCCTGCCTCTACACTACAGTTTTCTTAAGTCGACTTAAGCAGCTTGCTAAAGTCGACTTAAGGAAAATAAAGTCGACTTAATGAAAATTAAGTTGACTTTATTAAACCTCCTTTTCATTAGACTTAGGGCTTAATTTGACTTTTTAAAGTCGAATTAAGCCAGTGTAGACATGGGGTAGCCCTAAGTCGACTTAGGGCTACCCCAGGACTACACCAATGCCCTCCCTGCCGGGGGGGGGGGCACAGGAGGAGCCTGACATGCCCCCCAAAGGGCAGGGCAGAGCCCTGTGTGATGCTGTCTGGATTTAGGGAAGCATTTATGATATTATTTTCTATTCATATATGATAAATGCTATAATCCATAGGAATTATGTCATGTTTGGTATCAATAGAAAGGGAGTAATTTGCTGGGAATGATTATATAGTTTATGTCTAGGAATTCTATTTCCATTAGAAGTTAGGAATTTGGTGTTATATCTATACTTTAACTTGTGTGATTCTGTGGGAACGCCCCAGACAGGATGTCACCAACCATTGTCTCCTTAATGTTATGGAATCTTCCAGGAACAATGGGTCCAGGGAGTAACCTGAGGAGCCATTAAGGACACAATGGTTGTATTCCTTATGTGAAAACTTCACTAAATGCACAGTGAAGGGCCAAACTCTCTGCTGGGATGATACAGTCACAACAAATAGAGTTATACCACAAAAGAGAATTTAGACTATAAGAACATAAGAACCGCCATATTGGCTCAATGGTCCATCTAGCGCAGTATCCATTTTTCTAACAATAGCCAATGCAGGTGCCTCTTTCTGGACCTTTCCCCACTACTATATATGAAGAGGAAAGAGAAAGAGATTGGCCAATTCTGCACAATATTCAAGATGTGGGCTTACTGTGGATATATAAAACAACAAAATATATTCTCTTACCTATTCCTTTCCTAATCATTCCCAGCATTCTTTGAGTTGTTCACTTCTGCTGCCCATTGAGTGGATGGTTTCAGAGCACTATCCACAATGACTCCAAGATCTCCTTCATGAGTGGTAAAAGCTAATTTAGACCATCATTTAATATGCATAGTTGTGATTTGTTTTCCAATGTGCACTACTTTGTATTTATCAACATTGAATGTCATCTGCTATTTTGTTTCATTTTCCTTTGTGTAACAGCCTTTAGTAGGGAACTTTGAGAAGGCTTTCTGAAAAGCTAAGTATACTTGTTCATGTTCATTGACTCCCTGAAAGAATTCTAGTATATTGGTGAGGCATGATTTCCCTTTCCAAAACCCATGTTGACTCCTCCCCAACAAATCACATTAATCTATGGGACTTATAATTCTCTTCTTGACTAATTTTTACCAAATTTGGCTGGTACTGACGTTTCTGGCCTATATTTGCCGAGAGTGTGTCTCGAGCCTTTATTTAAAAATATTGATGTCATATCAGCTACCTTTTAGGCATCCACAATTTCACATTTGACACCATAACTGTCACCACAGGAATTCGATGGTATATTTTCCTTTTAAAGTCCATAATGGTTTATTACTGCCTAAGAAAATCTGTAGTCAAGGCTAAAGCTGGTCACTTGAGTGAGGTTTGTATTCTGTATTTTTCCCCCCATTTTCCAAAAAAAAAAGGGCTGTTTGCCTTGGGGATGGTTTTAAGTTGGAGAAAATGGACTGTATGTTAGCCAATATAGATGAATGTCATAGTTTTTGTGTGTAATGTATATGTAGTGAGTAGTATGAATTAGTAGAGTTTGCAACATTGTATTGAAGCCATTTGGAGAAGAAGAGGCCACAGAATCTTGCATTGCACTGCTGTTGAGTCATTAGTGTGTGTTATCTGTTGTGTGAATCAAGCTGAATTTTTCTTTCTATCTTTCTATCTAGCTGTGCAATTTTTTCTCGGTTCTAATGAATTACTTACCTGAGCCTCACCAGCAAATATTTTAAAATAATGAGGAGTTCAGAAGATTTGTCCTGGAGAGAATGAAGAGTCTCTGGATCCAAACTGCCCTCAAGAGATCCAGCAGACAGGACTCGGTGAGACCCAGAGGTGGCAGAAGACAACTCGAGCAGACTGACTGAGCCCCTCTCTCCCTGACAGGAGAATGCTAAAACTATGATGGTCAGTATGGGAGGGGCTGTTTAAAGGGACAGCTGGAGCCCGGCTGCGGCCCTGCCGTGCTCCAGCTGTCTAGAGGGACAGCTGGGGTGCGGTGCGGTTGCCGCCGCACTCCAGCTGTCTAGAGAGACAGCTGGAGCACAGCAGCCCCGGGCTTCCTCCTGGCCGGACCGAGCGGTTATGGCCAGGAGGGAGCGTGGTCTCTCGCGCTCCCTCCTGGTCGGGACCATGGGGCTCACTTGTCCCCGAGTCCCGTGCTCCAGCTGCCGCAGCTGGAGCGCAGGTGCTGGGGACAAGAGACCACGGGGCTTCCTTCTCACCGGGACATGAGTGGTCCCGACGAGAAGGGAGCCCTGAGGTCCCTTCTTGCTGGGACCCGTGCTCCAGCTGCTCAGCAGCGGGCAGCTGGAGCGCAGGTCTTCAGCTCTCCTTCCTCGTCGGGACTGCCTGGTCCCGGCTAGGAGGGAGTGTGGGAAGCGTGCAGCTGGAGCGGGGACCCTGGGGAGAAGGAAGCAAACCGCGCGGTCCTTTCTTGCCGGCATCTGAGTGGTCTCAGCGAGAAGGGACCCACGCCCTAAGTCAACAAAGTCTCTAGAGAGTCAACTTAAGCCTTAGATCAATTAGCAAGGTGGTTTTAGAAAGCCGACTTAATTTTAATTAAGTCGACTTTAGTTTCCTTAAATTGACTTAAGGAAACTTCAGTGTAGACACAGGGTAAATTAAGTTGACTTAAGCAAGCTTAAGTCGACTTAATTTACCGGTGTAGACGCAGCCATTGTTAGGAACCCTAGATATAGAATCTGGTCTTTTGCTGCTGCTGTCTCAGTCTGGGAGAACAGTTACAAATGTAATAGATGCCAGACTTTTAACTAAATTTCTTTCAGTTATCTAACTGCTTGGAAGTTTTTCTCCTGATAATTGCTCCAATAAGAATCCTCAAACACCAACCCAACTATTTTGGCGCTCTCAGGTGAGTCTGAAGTACAGCATCCCTTTTCCTCCCCTGCCCTCAGAAATGGAAGACTTGGGTAGAAGGGAGCAGAAACTCACAGCTAACCCAAGAAGTTTGAGATCCAGGAAACCCACTTTCTCACCCTAAAAAGAGAAGCTAGGATGGATCTCTACATCAAAATCCATTCAGACTGAGTGACCAGCAAGACAATCCTCCAGGGGCTAGAAGGGGCAGGAGGAAATAGTGACCAGCTGGGAACCAGCAGGCCAGTTAAGAGGCCTGCCTGCTTTTCTTCAGGGAGAGTGCTGGGTCAAACTGGGACAATGGAGGGGCTAGCCCAGACCCAGTCTTAAGCACTGCAACTAATTACTTACACTTTGAAGGCTCTCCTCCCCCATCCTTTTAGTTGAAAGGGGCAGACAGCTGATTTGTGAGTTGCTGGTTTTGCTATTTGATAGTTTGGTGTCTAGCACCAAGCTCATGACACAGGCTGCCCTGTCCCAAACAGGTGGTCAAACTTTGCAGACTAAGTAGTGGAGTGACTGTAGTACTAAGTATGGCCTGAAGAGGTCACTGCAGAGTAGCTCTGTTGGCCACACCCTCCTTGGCCTCTCTGGCACATTTCCTGGCACCAACATCTCAATTTCTTCCCCTTCACAGTAGTGGAGCCTCTCACCCCCTTTCCTAGCCCCCTCTGTCGTCTGCTGTGCTACCCCATAGCTTAAACACCTCCTCTCCCCGAATGGCATTGACAATATGAGTCTTTGGGGGACAGTTTAACTTCCTCCAGTGAAACGTGAAAGTGGTGAAACAAGTCACACTTGGGGACTTTACTCGGCCGTCTAACACTACTGCTTATTTCCTTACTCAGGTGAGAAGTAGACACAGAGTACAGATGATCTAGCAAACACCCATACATGTAGGGCTCCTCCTTAGTTCTCTCTTCCCTCTAGGGTTAAGAAGCTCAGCAGGGTTCCCTGCCTCCTCAAGCTTGTACAAATTCTGCAACAGGGGAGCTGCTCCCATCACACAGACACACACCCAGCAGGCTGGAGAGGGTTCTGAAACCTGTGTAAGGAAAGGAATATAAGACTGGCCATGCTGGGTGAGACTAATGAACGGCTACTCTTCTATGGTCAGACCCAGCTGGAGGGCCTGAAGAAAGGCTCAGGCAGCCTATATGCAGCCCATGGACCCTAGCTTGCCCACTCCTGCTCTAGCAGATCCCCTCTTGGTCATTTCTTTTTCAAGTTGAAAAGACCCATGCTTTTAAATCTCATCTCTCTTGGAAGCTGTTCCATGCCCCTGGTCATTTCTGTTGGCTTTCTCCACTATCTCATTTTGGAACACAGATCTGTCCATAATCAAGGGTTTATCCTGAAACTGGTCTGCTCATCAGTAAGATGCTACTGCTTTGAGGCACTGGTGCAATATGCTCTCAGCATCACAATTTCCCCATTTATCAGGTAATGCATTTTGCACCAGCTTCAGACTCTGAGTGATTTCAAGGGATAGCCCATGACACTACAGGGCTGCATATTTTGCTCCTTCTATAGGCTGTGTACAGAACTCACCAAACACTCCTTGAGTTATTCTGTTCCTCCAGTTCTGCATGTGCCTGTGCTGGGGTTTGCTGGGGTTTACCCACCTGATGGGCGCCTGCTGATGGAGGTATGGGGAATTAGTTCAAGTGGCCTCCCACCAGGTGGCCAGTGCTCCATCTTTGCCATGTCAGACTCTGGTTCTGAGTCCTTTCCTTGGGGTCTTAGTCTTCTGGCCAACTCCTCAAGTCCACCCATTCTGGGGTTCAATCTGGCTCATTGCTCTTGGCCATTAATTGAAAACAGTCAATGGCTCCGAACCTTGGTAAGACTCCTGGCACACTGAGGAAGTGGGGAGGGGCCTGGGCTCACCCACTTCTCTGGACCCTGGCCCAGGGTCTCTACATACCTTCTCTACGGCCTAAGCCTGTAGGGCCCAACGGAAGAGTTTGTAACATGGAAAAAAAATGGTTAGTAGGAGGGGTAGCTGTATTCTCACCCTGACTAAAAGTTAACCCCGAGCTAAGCTGGCACTATCAATCTTAATCAAGGTCGTACCGTGCTCTTGCAGAGTAGCAGACGCAACATACAGACTGTAAAATAATGAGATAAAACTGGAGCAAAGGAATGTTGTACATAAGTGTGAAACACCATGCCTTTTACCCACTTAGTAAGCTTAAAAGGTATAAAATTTGGGTAAGCCCCCTCCCAAATTGGAACCTTTTCATCGGGGCAACTGCTATGTTCACCACCACGAGTCGTCGCTCCCCACCGCTCAGCGTGCGCTGTCATTTAACTGGGGTTCCTGTCTGCTAGAGGGACGTAAGCATTGGTGCTTTCCTAGTCCTTCCTCCCCCTCCCCCCTTCTGTCTGTGCTCTTAATAAAACTTCTTTGTCTTCACCTTTTACCTTGCCTCTTGGTTTTGTGCCTGCTGAACCCAACAAACTTAGGACCTGAGCAATGGGTTGCAGCCAGGGTCCTGTAACCTTCTTGTAACAACGCCTCCCTGCGGTCTCTCCATACACACAGTCGTCTTCTCCCTGACCCACTTTCCCTGCAGTCCCCAAAGCACTCGGCACTCTCCGAGATCCTGACCTCCTCAGCCTGCTAACTAGGGAGAGATCTTGTCCCGATGCTGCCTAATCCCAAAGTAATGGAGCTACCCCTGCAGCCTCCTTATGTACTGGCTGCCTGCTGCCTGATTGGCTGCTGCCCCAACACGCCCAGTTAACCTTATTTCTGTCAATGTGGGGAACTGCCTCATCACAGTGCCATTCTTTCATTGTCCCCTATTTCAGGGATTCCCTGAAAGACCCTATCCCCACCCTCATACAAGATGCTATTTGTATCCCCAATGCCCCTTCCCACCTACCATGGTCTTTCCATCATTCAGTATTTCCCCAAGCCATGGGGTTTACTGTGCATCCCATTATTCTATATAACTCTTCCCTGCTACTAAGGTCCTCATTCACTGAAGTGCCAGAGGTTCTATGTACCCATCTTCTCCCTCTTCCCAACCATCCCTGTGGTTCTTTGTGTCTCCTCATTTGCCTAGATCAGTGTCCTCCTTTCTGTCTCCCATGCCAGGATATTTGTGCCTTCCCAGTTCCCCACCCCTCCATAATTCAGAGCTATGCTGCACGTACTTTCTGGTGGCAGTCATAGGCAGATACATAACTTGCTTAAAATAACTTGTGTAGCTGCCTTCAATTGCCAATGCCTACTCACCGTGGTGTCTTCAGTTCAATGAATCAATGGGAAATGCCCTACTGTCGACTCAGCACTACACTACTTGAGAGGGTGGTTTTCAGGGATCAACTTCATAGATCTGCTCAGCCAATTGGGAACATTGATCTGATGGCGGCGAATTTCCCACTGTCAGTGAAGACCTGCCCTTATAATCTTTCTTTCTTTCTTTCTTTCTTTCTTTCTTTCTTTCTTTCTTTCTTTTTCAGATGTCAACATTTGTAATATGCATTTTCATTCTTTTCTTCTCTAAATCAAGAGATGAGCTTGATAAGATGAAGGCATAGCTGAGATGACGAATGTTGTTCTGCTGAGAGGTCTTCATGATGACCATCAACTGGTACTTTGCGCTGTGGACAATTACAGAGGTAGCTAAATCTGTTCCCTTTGCCAACCAGATGCAGGGTCTGTGTGTGCACTTAGTTTAGCCCTTTCATTTTTTCCAGTTTTCAACAAAATCAGTATATTTCTTCTCATTGAGACCCAGAACATTCCCTGAAAGACTGGATGTATGGGATGCAGCATTCAATAGCTATCATACAGACAGGGTGACTAACAGACAGACTCTTAGAGAACTGCCATTGATAAGGCATCAGGCCTTGCTTCACTTGTCACATTACATTGGTGTGGGCTTGAGATAACAACATGTCACTCCCAAGAGAAATGAAGTTTTGTCTCTATCGGGGCAGAGTTAAGGTTGATTGGGTGATGTTAGACCATAGCTACTACAGAGAGGGAGATGGTATCCTGGAAAGCAGTTAGAGTGAAAAGCATTTAGGAGTCTCAGTGGCTGAAAAAGGGAATGGTGAATAGAGGTACCAGTATGATTTTGCCCTCCTGTTAGGCATTAGGGAGACTGACACTAGACTACGGTATACAGTTCTGGTAGCAACATTTTTAAAGGATGTTGGACAATTGGAGAGAAGTATCAGAACAATGATTCAGCGGATGAAGAAAATACCTTCTAGTTTGAGCCTGAAAGAGCTCTTTCTGCTTAGCTTGAACACTGGGAGGTGACCTAATGAGAAGGAATAATTGCAGTAGAGACCCCTTTATCCATCCATCTCATTAGCCAGCTCTCCATATTAACTGAAAAACCAGCAGATATACGTCCAGAAGTGGACGATATATTCTGGACCACTAAACGGTGCTGCAGCCTTGTATTTTCCCATCGTCTGGATTGTCTGGTCTGGTCTCAATTACAGCAGATAAGCCAGGTCCTGTAATTCTGTCAGGGGGAGACAAAGTGGGTATTAAATGGTATTTTGACTTAGAGACAGAAAGAAGAATGAGAACCAATGGCTGGGTGCTGAAACCAGACAAACTCAAATTAGAATGAGCAAGTTTTTAGCAGTGGGAGTGATCAACCACTGAGACTAGCTACCAAGTAGTGACTGACCCACCTCTTGAGGGCTTTATACCGAGATTTGATGCCTTTCCAGAAAGATCTCATTGTGGAGCATAAGTAATTGGGCTCAATACGTGGCTAAATGGGTGAATGGCCTGTTATATAGGGGAGATCAGACTTGAGTCTTGTCCCTTAAAAATCTATGACTCAATGTTAGCTCTGAATTTCCAAGCTTTGAAACCATTAGTTTTCTTTCAAGGGTCATTCTAATCTGCAGAGTCATTTCCTTCATCTCCTGTTTCAATAATTTCTCATCAACCTTATACAAATCCCACTGAAATTATAGGGATTATTTCCATGGATTGTTATATCTTGTCACGTCATCCTTTCATGTGCATCTCAAGGTCTTAATGTTTCAGTCTGAAACCCAAAAGTTGGACAGGTTCAATATGGGATGAAGAAGGATGACAACACCTTTTAAATGTTAACCAAACTTCAGGAAATCTCAACAAAAAATAAAAAAAAAGCCCAGGACTCAGTTGACATTTCGCTCAAACATTCAGCTAGGTTTTGATCTTCAGTGTGTAAAAGGCTGTAGCAGGGGGCTCTGATAATTGTTTTTGGGGCACTGATAATTGTTTTTGCTGTCTCTGTCTTTTTCTCATCCTTGAGCTCTGGCTGTTTCCTGATTTGAATTGTTTTCATCTTTTTGTTTAAGAACAGTGTCTGCAGCCTTGCAGATGTTTTTAGTAAAGATTTGAGTTATGTGCAGCTGGGAGGGGTTCCTTTCTAACCTATCAGAAACTGTATTTAAATTCTGTAACATGAACTAAAGTCTATAAGAGCAGTTGTTGCTACATCACAGGTTGGAGATTTTCTTTGTTCTTTCCCCGTGAGCGCTCCCGTATTCTGCTTTCAGTAAAGGCTTGCTAATCACACTTAAGTGACTTGAATTTTATTTCAGAGTCTTCCTTTGTCAAGTGTTTGCTGATCACATACCCAGATGCTGGAACAGATACCAAGACTATGGAGAACATTTAACATTTATGAGGAACAAGTGGGAGAGAGAGGATGATTTTATAGCCATTTGGGCATTTTTACAGGGCCTCAATTTATGATTAATTTTTGTTCTCTGTCAGTGAGTGCCCCAGGGCAAAGGTAGATGATATGCTAGTAAAGGTTCAAAGTACTTCATTCCTGGTTTAAAAACTCCAGTCACCTTTGATAGCCATAGTTTGTTTAGTTAACACAGAGGAAATGACTGCTCCTATTGGTTAACTGCTCGCAACAACTTTTGCTGAGTATAATATAAAAAGTGAGGAGTCTAAAATACAAAATAATGCTCCATTAGAACTAGGAATTGTGGCTCACTCTACAATGGAACATCTGGGAGCAATTACCGTTTTCCTGGTATTTTGTGTCACTTGCCTTCTTTTCTTTTCTTTGTGGAGAAAGATGTCATTTGAGAATCGGAAGCTACCGCCTGGCCCTGTTCCGTTTCCCATCCTGGGGAACTTGCTGCAGCTGAATACAAAGAACTTGTCCCGAGATATAGAGGAGGTAAGGGTGTTTTCCTGCTGTCACTTGTCAAGTTTCAAGTGAACATTATACAGAGCCTAGCCCGAGCCCATTGCAATATCATGTCACTCAGCTCAGAACAATCAATCTTGGAAGCTAGATGTAAACTGTCTGGGGTAATATACTGATCTTATTAGAGGGTTTCTTAGTCACAGGTAATCCAGAATGACCCCATCAGCTCCACTATAATCGATACGACCTATCATGGGTGGGACAGTGGTGCAGTTGGTCATGCAGTGAAAGGGTAGTCGACACCCTTGCGTTCCATTCCCACCTCTACTAGAACTTCCAGGAGTATGCTTAGGCAGGGCACATAAGCCATCTATTCCTCAATTTCCCTGTGTGTAATATTGCTCTAGTGATATTTGTCTACAGAACAAAACAATGGTAAGACAGAAACTGTAGGGTGGATTCTTCCCTTCATAGAAATCAACACAAAAAATGAAGTTGTTCAGGGCAAATTCTGCCCTCTGATTACAGCTGGTCACTTTCATCCAGAATCTCACTTTGGTTCTGCCAGGAATACAACAAAGGGAAACTTTCCCTTGTCATAATAAAATCAGCTGACATGACAGAATGAATGCAGGCAGTGTTCTGTGCAGTTAGAAGGGTTGTTTGTACGTAGCACTCAAGACCATTGAAAGGACTCATATTAATGCAAAGTACTCTTATGATGAAATAATTATGTAACAGAGATAGAATTGTCCTTGGAAGACACAGACAGAGCTACAGGGAAAAATGTTTCAAATATATGAAGATAACTGAGTTAAACACTCAGAAGTCATAAAGTCTCAGATCCTCCAAGATATAGAGGTGCCTAACTCTCACGGAAACAAGTGGAATTAGGGATCTAATGACCTAGGAGTATCTGGGCTGAAATGCCCAAGTCTGGGTGGTGGTAAAGACTGGCAAATCTTAGCTCAGCTTTCTTGGTTTGTAATTTGATCTACTCACATTCTTATCCTTAAATAAGTGGATCTAAGTCTTAGATTCTAAGATAAAACTGATTGGTCTTTTTCATCACACTTTTACAGCTCAGTAGAATGTACGGCCCGGTTTTCACAATATATTTAGGCTCAGAGCGGGTTGTGGTGCTATCTGGATATAAGACTGTGAAGAAAGCTCTGATTGGTTTCGGGGATGAGTTCAGTAGAAGAGGAAGTATGCCAGTATTTGAAAAAATTGACCAAAAAAGAGGTACGTTTCAAGTTATTTCAGCATATATAGTTGGTATTTCTGCATGGGGGGAACACAGCTGAGAAGAGAATAGGGAAATAGCTGATTTTCATTAACAGAGTAATAAAAATTGGTAAACACTCTTGGTTCCAGGAAAGAGCTCACTCCCTATTGCATCTATGGTTCAGTGACATGAATGATTCCTTGCATCTCACTACACATCTAGGAAAGGTACTGCCTAGGCCAATCTACCTACCAGGCCAACGAGAGCAGGGCTAGAGAGGCAAATAGAGTCAGAACAAGCAATGGATTCCTGTCCTCACTAATGACAGTTATCCCATGAGTGGTGAGGAGTTATTAGACGAACTTTATATTATCTTTGGTTTAGTCTGTTTGTATTCCCTGTGCTTTTCCATGTTTCTCCAGCAACTGGTGAAATGTTCATAGGTTTCAATGGCAAGTAGCTTCCCTGGCGATGCCTCCTCACTTTTTAATTCCTCAAAAAAAAATTTATATAAAGACCAAAAGATTTCCAGATGAGCCAACCTTAAGGGAACGCACTAAAAGGAAAAAAACAAAGACTTGACATTGGTAAGACTTCTTGTACAGGGAATTTTAAAACACTTGAATGGTTTTGTTTGAAAAAGGGCTGAATGGCCAGTGTAGAGAGTTTAATGTAATGGGCACAGTTATACTGGCCATCTGATCCTTTGCAAACAAGGTTCATGCCTAGTGATGACAAAACCTTTGGATATTTTAAGAGCTAAACTCTAAGAAGTCTTTCCTGAGCATGCGTGAACTGTGATTGTAGCTTGATCACACAGTAGAAAACCCTTGAAAATGAAGTGTGAAATAAACATGACCTGGACACTTAACACCTCTGCCATAGTACAACAATAGACAGCTGGGTGTGTTAATAATAGTTGTAGTAGGCCATAAAAACCAGTGTCTCTGGTAAGCGTGATCTTCGTCTCCAATCTGTCCCACCTTATTAGTTTGGAGGCTTCTTTTAACTGGAAAAACAGCTCAGTGCATTCAAAAGTTCATCCCTTCCAGCATCACAAGTGGGTCCAATAAAACATATAACTTCACCCACCGTATCTCTCATATATTCTGAGTTCAGTGTGGCTAAAGCAGTTCTGCAAACAGTAATTGCAATGTAACTAAAACATCTCCCTAGTAGAACACAGACAGAATAGCAGTTAAGAAGTTGAAGTTGAACCTAGGACTCACCAATGTTTGGGTAGGTTTGAAATAAACCCTGCCTCCTTTCATTCCTCTTCTCTTCCCATTTCCAGGTATTGCTTTCAGCAATGGGGAGCGATGGAAGCAGCTGCGCCAATTTGTTCTCAGTACCCTAAGAAATTTTGGTATGGGAAAAAAAAGCATTGAGGAGCGTATCTAGGAGGAAACCTGTTTTCTGGTTGAAAGGTTCAGAAATACACATGGTGGGGATTGTTTCATGTCCTTTGGAAACTGAAGAGTCAGTTATTTAGTCAGTTAAATACTCTTGTCTTTCTCTTTGTCAGGATTGTAACTGTTTGGTTCAAACATCTTCTAACGAAAGCCATTAGCTGTGCATGTTACGATGTGTGCTATGTAACGGGAAAGACACCTATGCCTACAGATTGCTTAGTCTCATTTCTATTTCTGCTAGACGTCTGCCACATGTTTGGGAGCTCCAGTGTAGGGATCTTAGGTCTCTGGGAATGTTTTAAATCACTGCATTAATTTATAGTCTTTTTGAAATGGCACTCGATTCCTTGCAGAACTTAGGGCCTTCACCACAGGCTTCACTCACATCTTTGCCAGTCTGTTGTTGCTGTCTTAGCCTCTTGCATTCTCAGTCTGATAGATTTCAATTGTGCTTATCTCCTGCATTTTCATGTTACTCCTGGTCCACCTTGTCAACTTTCCCCATGGGGTTTCCAGACCAATCCTCTCTACTGTTGGTATTTGGGTCTTTTGTCCACGTATGTCCTACCCATCAACATTTTTGTTCCAGAAATTCCTGTCCCATTAGTTTTTGTTTCACCTTCCTCCTCCTTCCTTCTACTTCCCTTCTTCTTCATTTGTACCCCTCTGATATTGAGAAGTTCTCTAAGATATCTGTTAATGAGAAATTGAAGATAGATAAAAGGATAATAAAGTCTCAATATGATTCCAAGATTCAGCAGGATATAGTGACACCAACTTTTTAATTGTTACTTCTTTTTCAAAGTTTACTTGCGAGGACAAGACTTGTAGTTCTCTACATCCACTTTTGAGTTACAGAGGCATGTCTGGCTTTTGGTCCTCTCTTTTGCTCTTCTGGCTTCACTGTTTTTTCCCCAGTTGTACTTAAGATGCTGCCAAGATATGTGAAAGATCAGATCTCTTGTATGTAAGTTCCAGTGACACTCATAAATTATTGTGATCTATATGTTAGTAGAGTCAAGCAGTCTCAGCTGATCTGGGGGCCATTTCTCTATGGGTAGTTGGGGCAAATGGTTTGAGACAGTCCCCACACAATAAGCATACCCCCTAAATAGATATGAATGAAAAAAGTGGAAGAAACATACAATTTCCCTCCTGTTTTAAAAATGGTGAATGGAGGCCCATACCAGGGTGTTAGCCACCAGGTCACCCTTACACTTGTAATATTTAGTATTACATTAATAGCCCAAATTTCCAGAAGGGTAACCATGTTAGTCGGTGTGCAGCAAAAACATTGTTTCCTGTGGCACCTTAAAGACTAACAAATTTCTTTGGGCATAAGTTCTCAAGGGCTCCAACCCACTTTGTCAGATGCAACAGCAGATGTGTCGCAGGTCAGAGGGTGAACTCTAGCAGATAATTCCTCTGAGTTTTATGCTGGGTCCTTGGACACTGAGCCGCAGGTGAAGTTACCAATCACCGGGTTCCTTGTGCTTACAAGGAAGGGAGAACCTGAAATAGACACTAAAATGTCACTATTAAGCCAGTGGGAAATTCAGCCTGTTCACTGCATTACCTGAGCTGGGAGGCATGCTCGGTGCATACTGAGGACAGAAAACAGACCCATTCCCTCTGCTGCTGTGCTGGGAGTCTTTGTTGGGCCAAGGAAGGAATAACAGTGTTGCCAATGCCCAGCCCCAGCTGGCAGCAGAAAGCGGAGATGGCTGCTCTCTAGGGCTATGTCTACACTTGGTAATTTAAGTCGACTTTAACTAAGTCGACTTAGTGTGCCCACACTTAAAAATAAATTCGACTTAAAGGGGAACTTAAAAAGTCGACCTAGAGCGTCCACACTGGATGCCTAGGTCGACTTCTAGGGGTTAGGGGGACCTAGGGCAGGTCCACAGGAGCAGGGGGGCACCCCTTGCCCAATGCCAGGGGGCTCAGCCTTTGCCCCATTGTACCTAGGTACAATGGGGCAAAGGGGGACAGGGACCCTGGCAGGGCATAGGGGCAGGGTGGGCAGGGCTCTGCCCTGCCAGGAGGGGGGGCATGCCAGGCTACCCCTGTGCCCCCCCCCCCAGCAGGGAGGGTATTGGTGTAGCCCTGGGGTAACCCTAAGTCTACACTGGTAAATTAAGTCGACTTTATTTTCCTTAAATCGACTTAAGCAAGCTGCTTAAATCGACTTAAGAAAACTGTAGTGTAGATGCAGGGTAAATTAAGTCGACTTAAGCAAGCTTAAGTCGACTTAATTTACCAGTGTAGATGCAGCCTAGGTGATAGTGGAGATGCTATAACAACACAAGCAATGGCTCTGTCAGAGCCCTCCGAGCTCAGTCCTATGGTGGGAGGGATCTTTTGTGTTCAGTGAGCCCCGTCAGAGAGGAAGATGACACTCAGGCTGTGTAGACGCAGCCTTAGTGTCATCTGCCCAAGGTCCCCCTAGCCCCACAAAGTCAACCTAGAGCATCCAGTGTGGACGCTCTAGGTCGACTTTGTAAGTTACCCTTTAAGTCGACTAATTTTCAGTGTAGACACACTAAGTTGACTTAACTAAGTCGACTTTAAGTTGAGTTAACCAAGTTGACTTAGTTAAAGTTGACTTAAAAGTGCAAGTGTAGACATAGCCTCAGAGAGGGACGTATGGTCCGTGGCCAGAGCAGAGTGTACCAGGCAGAGAAAAGCACAGGAGACAGGTTGAAAACTCATTGCCAATAAAAACAGTAGCAAGTATTTGTTTGATTCAACATCTGAGCTGTAAGAGTGGGGACTGGAACAACTCTAACTCACCCTCACCAGGGACTATTACGGACAGCCCCACCATGGGTACGTCTACACTAGCAACTTAGTTCGAGTTAGGGATGCTTAAGTCGACCTACAGAACGCTGCATCCACACCTGGCTTTCATTAAGACAACTTAATAACTACCACTCTTTACATTGACTTAATGCTTAATTCAACCTGTTAAGTTGACCTAAAGCCAGTGTGGACACCCTAGGTTGACCTAATTCCCTATGTCGACCGAAGGGGGATGGGCTGGGGAGAAGGGAGCCGCAGTCAACTTAAGTTTCTAATGTAGACTCTCTAAGTCGACTTAATGGAGTCAACTTAGACATACCCCTTGAATTTTGCCCTGTGGTGGGAGAGCCAGAACTTCTCAGTGCTGCCATTGACTCTGATGCTGAGGATGAAGTAATGATTTGAAAGCGAGCCTTTTTAGTTTGGTTTTCATCCAGAGCGGCCCTTTGACCCCAGCCTCTTCCTTACCCACGCTGTCTCCAACATCATCTGCTCCATTGTCTTTGGGGACCGGTTTGACTGTGAAGATAAGAAATTTGTGACTTTGATTCGTCTAATAGAGGAAAATGGCAGTCTGCAGAGGTCTCACTGGATTTTGGTATGTTCTGGGGTTAATTCAATTTTTCTAATTTCTGTTGGGGATAAGGACAGAGGTTTCTTTCTTTAACTCCTAATTTTCCCTAAGCAATTGTTTCAGATTCCTGTAATGAACTCCTTATCCTTGTTAGGTTGCTGCTTCTACCACACCCAGCCTCAAACTTTTTTCTAAGAATTGTTTAAATTCCCCCACAGAACAGTTCCTTAACTCGGGATTAGGTATGCTTCAGGATTTTCTCTCTCAACACAATTGATAAAAATCAAGGAAATTACCAATAAAAACATTGACATCAACACTGTTGGGGTCTGTGGCCATCACTCCAAGCTGGACTCCTTACCTCCTCGCTACCATCTATCTATAAAGGCGAGGCTCAATGCAGAATTAGCATTCTCAGAGTTCTTATTTGATGTACAGGGCCATACGCTAAGCTGTCAAAGGGGCTGTTACCATATGGGAAGGGCAGAGCCATAAGCAATCCTCTCCCTGGCCTCTTGACTCAGGCCAATGATACACAAATGTAGGTGTCTTAACTTGGTATACAATCACCCCAGAGTGGGGACCCAAATCCATCCTATTCCACCCAGTCCCAGGCCAGAGCTCTAACAGTGCCAGATATTTCCTCTACTGGGTCAGTGAGGATCACATGAAACATGAACACCTGAATCTTAACAACTCAGCTGGACTATTGTCTGGTGTCTCTGGGCTACTTCATGCTATCCTCTGGAGTGTATATCCATCTCCTGGGATTCCTCCATCTGTCTCCCCAGGATACAGAGCCAGTGGCA
>VOCT01102846.1:0-11739 GCA_007922175.1 Pelusios castaneus | reverse complement strand
TCAGGATATTTAGGCTTGAAATTAGATGCAGGTTTCTAACCATGAGAGGAGTAAAGTTCTGGAATAGCCTTCCAAGGGGAGCTGTGGTGGCAAAAAGCAAAACTGCCTTCAAAACTGAGTGTGTTACATTTATGGAAGGGATGGAATGATGGGACTGCCTAGTTTGGCAATTGATTGATCAGATCACTAGATGATCATACTGTTCCCTTCTGACCTTTGAGTCTACAAGTCTATGAGTTTATCAGAATATACTTTTAAAAACTTCGGCCTTCTGGGGCCAGATCCTCAGCTAGTGTAAATAACAAAGATGTTTGTGGAGTGGCACTGATTCACATCTGCTGAAGATATGGTCCATTGTTTCTCTGATCCCAAGAGAATAACGAAACATCTCTGTTTTCTTTTTCATTCCTAGACAAGCTGACTTGGATGAAACCTTCTCGGTGCTTCCACAGTAAGTGTGTGTGCTCTGCATTCATTAAAAGATAGTGAAATATACAGTTGAGATTGTGGCCAAGGGGGGAAGAAAAAGCAAAGAAAATCCATTCGGGTGTTGCCTGATCTATAAATTAGTTATCATTTATATTGATTCTTTAAGAATTCCCGTTATCAATCTGAGGTTCAATAAGTTCTGGTCCCAGTGTGCATAGCTTCCATAGTTACTCACACTTTGGGTATCTTTTTGTAGTTTTAACAGTTAATGAATACATTCAGCAAAGTCACAAACACTCTAACCCACCTAAGTAGATAGAGATAATAGAGGAAATGCATCTGAACATCCATAGACTTGTACCCTCCCTTGCGGAACAACCAGATATATTAATCATTGTGTTCTTCATCACCATCACTTTCCTCCTCATCACCAGTGGTCATCCTCCTGGAATCTCCCACAGGGTGCTTCTCTCTTTTCCCTGGTTCATAGGCTAGGATATGACTTTTATAATATGTTATGTTGATGCCACTATGCCTAATGCATATTCAGTGGGGGGTTCTCCTTTCTTCCTTATTTGGATTTTCTCTCCGTACTAATGTTGAGGTCACCTCCTTCTATAGTTTAGCATATTATGATCTGAACTTATTATCATATACAGCAACTGTTGCTACGGAACTCTTGTGATCAGATATCTGCAGATGTTCCCATCCTAAAATATGCAAAAGCTGGCGTTAGCTCATATTCCTGTAATCACATTATGTACAAATTTCCTCCATAAACACACTCTTCCCAATTCCCCAAAACTTAAGGGTGACTGTTGGGCCAGTTATCTGTGTTAAAGCTCATAGGTCACAAGCCTTATGCCATCTGCTGCAGTCAATATCTCACAGGCTACCTGTAAGTTCTTTGCACTACTGCTAAATATACTTAAGGCTATTGCCTGTGGGCTACTAAGGCAATACATATATAGAAAGACTGAGTGGATAAGATCCAGGTAAAGTGGAAGGTGATTCTTCCCTGAGATATTCTACTGTCTCCATAGTTGTTGATCATGTTTATGGTGGTTGAGCCACAGAGAAGAAGGCTGTCTCTTTATCCATTACCTTCATAAAAAGAAATTACTCCCAGAACCTCATAGATTCATAGCCTTTAATGTCAGAAGGGACAATTATGATCATCTAGACTGATCTCCTGCACAATGCAGGCCACAGAATCTCACCCACTCCTTCCTGTAATAGACCCCTATCCTATGACTGAGTTATTGAAGTCCTCAAATCATGGATTAAAGACTTCAAGGTACAGAGAATCCACTAGCAAGTGAGTTGTGCCTCTGTGACAGGCTGCTCCCCAAGTCTGGTCTGGTGTGCCACTATGACCCCTCAAACCCCTCTCCTGACCCCAATTCACCATGCCTTGCTGGGTGACCACTCGCTCCTGAGTCAGTCCACACCAGCCACCAGCGTGTAATTGGTCCCAGGCAGTGGGTGTAAATCCACTAGCCACACAGGTGTTGGTCCCCAAGCAAGCACACACAGCCCCAGACACTACACTGGGAGCCACTGCCTTACAGGGATTCGGAGCCACTCCTAATCACCTTAGTTTCAAATCCGTCCACTTAACAAAGAAGTGGATTATACCCAGCCTTCCACATCCACACCCTCTAAAGATCACACAGCTTGAGATAAAACAAATACTAGTTTATTGATCAGAGTACAATTTCAAGTGAGAACATGGCCAATCAAGGCAGAATCATATTATAAATGAGTCAGGAGTGATCACTACCAAATAAAAGGTATAAAGCACATACTAATCTAACATATCTACCTAAACTGACCTCATAGTCTAAGATTATGCGCAAGATGTTCGGCTGTTTGATGTTTTACAGCCATTCTCTGCCTGTTCCAAGGCAGGGCCCAGATCTTGCTTGAAGTTGGTTTCAAGATGGTGTCTTCCGGGCCAAAGCCTGCAGCTTCTCCCTCAAACCCTGTCTGTGTCCTTGTTTTTACAAACTGTTGACAGCCTCTCCCCCTCTGTCCCATTCTGTGATTCCCTTTACTTCTACCTGAACCAGGGAGGGCATTAGCATTCCCTTTGACCTGTAATTCTCCAGCCATTGTACTAGAAATGGTCCTGAGAGTCCGAACCCTGTCACATGCTTCACATCTTTACACACAAGTTGCTGTAGGAAATATGGCACCATGGTAATTATGTGGAATATGTTATGAGCATTCACAAAGGAACCTGGTATAGCATATTTGACATCAAATCACACAATTACCTTGCAAAACTGAACAGAAAAGTTACACAGATCATGCCCTAGGGGTGCACGGATGTGCATCTCGTCACAGCCCAATGCTGCAGAGAAAGGTGAAAACCCCTAAGGTCTGCCCAGTCTGCCCGGGGGGGAAATTCCTTCTCGACTCCAAATGTGGCAGTCAATTAAACTCTGAGCATGTGCGAAGACTCGCCAGCCAGAAATCCAGAGAGAATTCTATGTAGTAACTCAGACCCAGACTAGCATCCCATCACTGGGCATATTTACCACTAACAGTCAAAGATCAGTTAACTGCCAAAATAGGCTGTCCCATAATATCATTCATGCCATAAACTTACCAAGCTCAGTCTTAACATCAGCTAGATTTTCTGACTCCATTGCTTCACTTGGAAAGCTGTTGCAGAACTTCTATGTAGAATACAACTCTACCATACTCATTATATGGTATAGATGCCCATTTCTAATTCATTCTTATTGGCCATAATAGAAGGTCAAAGATACTAAATACATATGCTTACATCCCAGTGATGTATATCTTCTTTCAACAGATTGTCATATCGTCAGCCATTTGTGGACAAGCCTCAGTAAGTCTGCCCTTCTAATATTTTGTTTTAAATTGGTTAATTAAAAAAAAAAAAGAGGGAAAAAATAAAGTTATTTGTAGATCAGCTTATTGCTCTGCAATTCTGGAGATGAGTACCACTGTAAGAATGTTAACCCTACTAACATATTGAAATAGATAGAGAAGTCTCCAAATTATTTCTTGTTGATTTTTTTAAAACTTAGTTTGTTTAAAAGCGACTCTTTGGTTGTTTGCTTTTTCAATGAAAAACACTATTTTTAAGTGCAAAAGCCTATTTTCACTTAGAAGTGGGTTTTTTTTTTTGTCATTTTACATTTTAGAATTTGAATTGGCTCCCTATGTACATCATTTAACACTTCTATTTTCTCCAAAGCATAAAAAATTATCATCTGATTTGGATTTTCCAAGGGCGCTACACAGTCAAAGCACTGTGTTTTAATACGACTTAAATGTCTCCCTCTCTTCTGCTCCTTTGTAGACTCAAACTGTTGTGAATATCAAACATTGTTTCCAAGAAAGAAAGTGTGAATCTGTTTGTGTGAAATGTGAGGAAGTTTTCTGTTGTTTGTGCCCAGTTATGGTGTGTGCTCAGCTATATAGGAGACTACATGAAAGGGTTGGTTGACAGGCATATACAATTGCCGCTAATGCGTCCATAATGGTCCACAGAGGGGTCACTTGCACCTTCCCTTGAAGCATCTAATGCTGGCCAATGACAAAAAGGGGCTGTGGGACCGGATGGAGCCATTTTTTGGTATTTTTGTATTTTTTCTCTCATTCCATGCAGGAGAACTGACGTGTTGCTGATGTCTCCCTGGCTGGCTCCCATTGTGTGGGAAGGCACCTTCAACAGAGACATACTGAATGCTCAGTACAGACAGAAACATCTCGTCGTTGGGGTAGCCATGTTTGCTGTTAAAAAGTATGACTTCCCTTCCATACGTGACGCCCCGTAATACTACCCATAGCTGTGCAGTGTGGTGGAATGGGACAGCAGTGCTTGAAAACCTTCCTACAACACTGCTGGCTCCACTCTGCTGCATGCTATGTGGAGAGCCCTTAAAGCACAGAGATACTGAAATTCAGGAACTGGGCCCAACCCACCCCCTATCATACGGTGTGTCTACACTTACAAATTAAGTCAACTTAGGCTTGCTTAAGTTGACTTAAGGAAAAATTAAGTCGACTTTATAAAACCTCATTTTAAATTGACTTTGCTGGCTAAATTGACTTTAGAAAGTCGACTTAGCCAGTGTGGACGTGGAGTAGCCCTAAGTTGACTTTAAGTCGACTTAGGGGGCTCCAGGGTTTCCCCACTGCCCTCCCTGCCAGGGTGGCTGGCACAGCCACTGCCTGGCGTGCCCCCCCAAAGGGCAGGGCAGAGTCCTACCCACCCTGCCCCTATGCCCTGCCAGGGTCCCTGTCCCCCTTTGCCCCGCCAGGGTCCCTGTCCCCCTTTGCCCCATTGTACCCAGGTACAATGGGGCAAAGGCTGAGTCCCCTGGCACTTGGCAAGGGGTGCCCCCCCTGCCACCATGGACCTTTCCCAGGTCCACCTAGCCCCTACAAGTTGACCTAGACATCCAGTGTGGATGCTCTAGGTCGATTTTGCAGGGTCCCCTCTAAGTCAACTTAAAATTTGACTGTGGACATGCTAAGTCGACTTAACAAAGTCAACTTAAAGTCAACTTTAAGTTGACTTTAAGTCGACTTAAATTAACAAGTGTAGACATAGCCATACAGCACCTATCTGACTAACCCATCTCAACATGCCCTAGGGCCACAAAACAAAATGTGTGGAATGTCTAAGCCCTAAAATAAGATTTTAAAGGTGATCAGTGGATCCTTCATGGGACTAGAAGGGGAAGGCTGCAGAAGAGGTGAGTTACAAAAAAAAAGGGGGGGGGGAACACACTGGTGGGTCACCTTCTTAAAAAGTTGGGGAAGCATTCGGTTAGAGCATTCACTCAGGTTAGGGGAGACACAAAACCCAATCGCCCTGCTTAGAGACTTGCCAGATGCTGAAGCCCCATGGTGAATTAACCCTGTGTGTCTTATTATTCTTTTCTCTCAAAGGATCCAGGAGCCAAAAAGTTTTGAACTTTTTGGTGTAGGGGCCTGAGCGTTGAAACTGAGGTCATCTGTGCTTCAGAAGATAGAAAGAAAGATGGAGGTTCTTCTAGGGAGCTTGTCATGGTAGCATCAGAGAGAATGAGCCCCAAAGTGTGGAAATTAGATCCCCAGGACATAGTGTTTGGGGTTACAACAAAACGATCTTTATAACCTGTTTACAAAGACATTCACAGCTAAAACCACACTGACAACTCACTTAGTTCATTGTTGCACTCATTTGCCTTTCAGATACATCCGGTTCATAGAAGGGTTCCTTCACTCTGCCAACAAATTCTTCCTCTCTGGGCACAGGGTCAACTTCTATCTCTTCACTGACCACCCAGAAAAGGTCCCATCCATGACACTGTCCCCTGAGAAGCGTCTCTTCATCATCCCCATTGAGCCTTACTCACGGTGGCAGGACATCTCCATGAACCGCATGAACATCATTAGCAGCTATATCCGTAGCCGCTGGCGCCATGAAGTAGACTATCTTTACTCCATGGACATCGATGTACAGCTGTTTGAGCACATTGGGGTGGAGATCATTGACACTCTTGTAGGGACCATCAGCTCCTGGCAATACACCAAGACCCGAGAGAACAACTCCTATGAGACACGGCCGGAGTCACGAGCCGCCATCCCCAGGGGGGAAGGAGATTTCTATTATGCGGCCAGCTTCTATGGTGGGATTGTATCGGAAGTCTACAAGTTGACTACAGCTTGCTTCAAAGGCATCATGGAGGACAGAGCCAATGGCATTGAAGCCAAGTGGCATGAGGAAAGCCATCTGAATAAATACCTCCTGTACCACAAGCCCACACGTCTACTGTCCCCAGAGTACTACTGGGATGAGGAACTGATTTTGCCTCATATTGTCAGGGTTAAGAGACTATCCTCAGTGCACAAAAATCTGAAAGAAGTCAGGTTCTGAAGGAAGGAAGGATATGGCAATCTACTGCAATACTCTTGAAAAAAGTTTCATTGAATTATATTTAAGTATCTTTGGAATCTGTTGTATTAAATGCAAAGGTCATGTGACTTTGAAGTACCAAGAGAAAGATGGTGACTACATAGCTTTACAGCTCCTTTTTCTACTTCCTAAAATTCACAGCCATTAGAGCGTGAATTCTTTCAGTTTTTTCATCATATTAGATGTTATTCTGCATTTTAAAAAAATTGATGCCATTATGTGTGCCACTCCATTGCCGGCTTTTCCATAAAATGCTAAAAAATATGCTCCTGCAGCTGGCATGACTGATATGGCAGTTTCCTGCAATCTCCTTGAAATACTTTGTTGCATTATGTTTATATATTATTGTGATCCGGGTTTGTATGTAAATTGTTTGAGAAGGAAATGGGATGTGAGCCCTGTGATATGTTATAAGCTACAAGGGACTATATTGAGCAATATGACAGATGAGAATGAATTTTTGGAACAAATGGTTGTTTGCCTGGGGAATATGGAGAGGAAATTTGCATTCAGCATCCAACCTCAAGTTATGCAAAAATGCAATGTTTAGGTACTGAGCAGTGAGCTATTGTTTGCTGATGACCAATTACATGAAGCGAAAATCAAAGTCCTGAATTTCATAAAGACAGGCTATTACAATTCTGCATCTGAGGCAGTTATGAACCAGGGAGAAAAGCCTGCTGTGAATTTTGAAGGATTGACCCCTACTTGAAGCTGAGGTTAGAGTTGGTAAGCTTTTTGGCATGTGTACACATTCTTTTTTTCTTATTAAAAAGTTTTCTCTGTAATGCTTTCATCTTAAGAATACATGTGCTTGCTCAGAAAGGACTGTGCAGTAACTGATAATCACTGGCAGTTACACTACTCATAAGTCTTCGGCAGGAAAGCAAAGCACAGATGCAGACCTTCTTAGGCAGTCAGGCTTGCTGGAGATATCCTAGCTTAGACACGGAACTGAGCAGCCTGCATAAAATCATATTCAGGAGGGAGAGAGAGACGTGAGTCTCTACCCAAGAAAGATGAGGGTTAGGAGCCCAGAGCCTAGAGAGGGTGATTGGGGTGGAGTTGCTCTGGCCTGGGACAGAGGCTACGACAGACACCATGTCCCTTCAGATATCTATCTCTGTCCCCAGTGCTAAGTGATAGAAGTAGAGGCAGTTTACCTGCCATTTTATTTCTACATTGAACCTTCTTTCTTCCTGGAGAACTCAGGAGAAGGAAAATACTGTATGCTGATTTCTTTGCCCTTACACTGGCTTCACACTAGTGTCACTCCATGATCTTCAATGGAATTACTTTGGATTCCTACCAATATAAGGCTATGTCTACACTGGGTAATTTGAGTTGACTTTAAGTCGACTTAGTGTGTTTCCACTTAAAATTAAAGTCGACTTTTGGGGGAACTTAAAAAGTCGACCTAGAGCATCCACAGTGGACGCCTAGGTCGACTTCTAGGGGCTTAGGTTGATCTAGGGCAGGTCAAGGGGGGCACCCGTTGCCCAATGTCGGGGCTCAGCCTTTGCCCCATTGTACCTAGGTACAATGGGGCAAAGGGGGACAGGGAGCCTGGCAGGGCATAGGGGCAGGATGGGACTTTATTTTCCTTAAATTGACTTAAGCAAGCTGCTCAAATCGACTTTGTAGTGTAGATGCAGGGTAAATTAATTTGACTTAAGCAAGTTTAAATCGACTTAATTTACGAGTGTAGATGCAGTTTAAGAGAATAATCTGACCTTTAATCTGACCTTTAGTCCGATCTCCCTCTGTCTATAAAGAAGCATCAGGATTTGTTAAAGCATCAAGATCTATCCTTGAAAAACAACATGGAATGACATTTCAGTAGCTTTGGCTCTACTGTATTATGAATGCAAAGTTGTATTTATTATTGTGGGATTGTGTGTAATGCCTTTAGGAGGGAGACGTGGCCAGTGCAAACCCTTCGAAGTGTTATAAGCTTCAAAGCACAAGGGCGCTGATCTCAGTTGGGGATTTTACATAGTAAGAACCAGATTTTTAAAGGTTCTTAGACATTCCTTCACTCAGTTTTGCAATGTCCAGCTGATTTAGGAGCTTAGGTTTCTTTGAAATCAATGGGAGTTAGGCATCTAAATACTTTTAAACAACTGGCCCCAATAAAATACAAGTAATATCATAGAATAATAATAATAATAATAATAATAATAATAATAAAAGTAATATGTTGGTTTTTTTAAAATCTCTCTTTAAGTGTATCAAACAAGAAGGTTGCCCAACTAGACACTCCAAAGTGCATAAATGCCCTTGGTAAAGCTGTGTTCTCCATTGTGGTACACTTAGCACTGTCTGGTAACAACCATAATGGTTACATCCTGTTTCCCAAGTGATCTCGCAGAGTGGGAAAGCTTCCTGTTGAATACTGTCTGTAATCCAGGCTGGGAGCTAAGGAAATTGGGTGCAGAAATCTCTCTCTCTTTTTGGATTGTGACAGGGTGCGCTCACCCTGCACTACAGAAGCCCAATATACATTATGGGTGGTGGAAGTCCCACCCCTTAAACCCTACTGGGCATGCTCAAATTGCTGCCCCAGTATAAAAGGGAACAGCTCAACTCAATCTGGGTTGGCCAGCATGGAGGAAGGATGTGCGCCGGAGGCTCCTTCCCCGGAGTTGCACCAACCCCTGCCATGGAGAGGGAACAATTCCAGTGAGGAGCAGGTATTCTCCAGTGACTGGTGAGGGACAGAGGCCCAGGCATTCATCCCAGCTAGACGGTCCCAGAAGCCTCTGGAGTGCCAGACTGCAACCGAGCCCGAAGGAGGGAGCAGACAGACTGGAGCATCAGGGGAGCATCACAATGGCTGCGTAGGAAGTAGCCCAGGGGGCCCGAAGGGAGTGACCGAGGATTGTGCATGATCTAGGTCAGCATGTTTTGGTCTGGATCCCCGCTGACTTGGTGCCATAACCCTGACAACAATAGGGCCCTGGGCTGGGGCCAGAGGAGCAGCAGGGCCTGAGCCCCCCCTACCCAGGCTGTCACCTCTAGGCGATGCTGCCCAGACCCCAGGGCTGAATAGTGACTCTCTCATTGACTCTGTGGCTGCTAGGCTGTGCTGGCCTGACTCCAGGGCTGAACAGTAACTCTTGTATTGACTCTGTGACCACCAAACTGTGTTGCCCCAATCCTGGGGCTGGTATGGACTCCAGCCAGTGGGCTGTGCTACTCTGAAACCCAGAGAGGTCTATGGACTCTAGCCACTACGCTGTGTTGCCATGACCCCAGGGCTGTTGTGGACTCTAGCCATTGGGCTGTGTTACTCGGAACCCAGATTGGTCTATGGACTCTAGCCATTGGGCTGTGCTGCCCTTGACTGAGGACTACCTATGGACTCTGACTAACAGTGTGTCAGTTGTATTAGCCTGGAGACAGCCCGGGGATTATTTAGAGTTGCGGAGACACCTGTTTCACCTGCGCCCTTCCTAGGTTTCCCCCTCTGGGGCCAACCAGGGTTCCTAATTCCTTCAGGCTCAGTTGAAAATGTCTATCTTTAGCTGTAATGACATAAATATATGTCATTCTCAAGGATTAGCATGATCACGCAGTCTTACCTTTGTCCAGTTGGATGTATGAAAGCCTATAGTAATTTTTGCTTACCCAGTGACATGCAGGAATATGTACTACCCCTCTTGACTGTGCTCCTGTGGGTCTGCATTATGATGCAATCTTTAATTACATGAGAACACACATTGACTTAACTGTCACATGTTATTTCTCAAAGAATTTCCAAGGAAGGAAATGCTTGGTTTTCAGTTTAATGGGAGGTTAGCATCTAACTCCCATAAGCCTCTCTGAATTTTCTCTCTTTAATTAATGTGTAACATAAATAGTTACCCTTAACTCTGCCCTCTTGTGCATACATCTGCAGCACTCGATAATGGGTAAGCAGCTGCCACATTGAGACTACTGCTTATCATGGTCACTTCACTTTTGCAAGTCTGCTGCAGGTAAGATTAATGACTAAGGCTATGTCTACACTTGTTAATTTAAGTCAGTTTAGCTAAATCAACTTAGTCGACTTTAAGTTGACTTTGTTAAGTTGACTTAGCATGTCCCCACTCAAAATTTAAGTCGACTTAGAGAGGACCATGCCAAATCAACCTAGAGCATCCACGCTGGATGCCTAGGTCGACTTGTAGGGGCTAGGTGGACCTGGGACAGGTCCATGGTGGTAGGGGGGCCACCCCTTGCCAAGTGCCAGGGGGCTCAGCCTTTGCCCCATTGTACCTTGGTACAATGGGACAAACGGGGACAGGGACCCTTGCAGGGCATAGGGGCAGGGCTCTGCCCTGCCCTTTGGGGAGGGCCCACGCCAGACTGCCACCCTGGCAGGGAGGGCAGTGGGGAAGCCCTGGAGCCCCCTAAGTCGACTTAAAATCGACTTAGGGCTACTTCACGTCCACACTGGCTAAGTCGACTTTCTAGAGTCGACTTAGCCAGCAAAGTTGACTTAAAATGAGGTTTTATAAAGTCGACTTAATTTTTCCTTAAGTCGACTTAAGCAGCTGCTTAAGTAGACGGAAGGAAAGTGTAGTGTAGTCGCAGAGTAAATTAAGTCGACTTAAGCAAGCTTAAGTCGACTTAATTTATAACTGTAGACACATCCAAAAAGCTGTAACCAAACCAGTTTGCCCAAGGTGATGTAGGTACATAAAGTCTGTTATCATTTTTACAAAACAAGTATATCGCAGTAGAACCTAAACACCTAAACAGCCCTGGTGCTAGGCTCTGTACAAAGGTATAGTAACTCGGTGGCCTTTCTTTTTAAGAGCCAGGGGCCTATGCCACTTCCAAAGGGGTCTGTGCAGAAGAGCTATAGAAAGCAGGCTGGCACCTGCAGATGAACCTGGAGCAGCAAGACAAAAATATACAGTAGATCAGGATTACAATGGGGAACAGGCATCTGAAGAACTTGATAGGCATCTACTGGAATTTATAATAGCACCTAAGCCTGTTGCTAAGCAAGCTAATTACATATTATGCTGCATTAGTATGAGCGTTGCCAGCCAATCAAAGGAAGTGATTAGTCCCCTCTGTTCGGCACTGGTGAGGCCGATTTTGGAGTATTGCATCCAGTGTTGGGCCCCGCACTACAGAAAGGATGTGAATAAATTAGAGAGTCCAGCAGAAGGCAACAGAAATGATTAAGTGGCTGGAGCACATGATTTATGAGGAGAGGCTGAGGGAAGTATGCTTGTTTTGTCTGCAAAAGGGAAGAGTGAGGGGGGATTTAATAATGGCCTTCAATCATCTGAAAGGTGGTTCCAGGGAGCATGGAGCTTGGCTGTTCTCAGAGGTGGCAGATGACAGAACTAGGAGCAGTGGTCTCAAGT
>VOCT01102688.1:0-19596 GCA_007922175.1 Pelusios castaneus | reverse complement strand
ATTATATTGATCTCTCTTGTTAAAAAGCTTTCAGATCTGCTGATGAAAAACCCTATATAAGATTGAAATATTATTATTATCATTAGCAGCAGCAGCGTACAGTCATCTTTGGTTTGCAAAACCAGGCTGGAGGAGTTCCCAGAAGCAGCCTCTCTCGTGGTATTTTTCATTCTACTGCCTTTGCTGGAACATGGAAGTGAAGAGAAATTACAAGATTGAGAAATACAATTAACATGCAATATTTATTTTGTTCAGTGTTTATGCTCCAGGGCAGTAGCATTTGAAATTGAATTCAACGGAAGTCTGTATCTGCTTAATTATTTTCTCTCTCAATATTATGAGCGAGACAAGCTCCAACACCTACAGTTACTTGCAGTCACTTATTAAACTACTGTCAGTTTTAAGCCATTTGGAAAAGTTACATAAGCAGCATAGGCATTGACTATGATTATATGCTAACACACTGGAAAAATCTATGAGTGGGAGAAGGTTGTATTTGAAGACAGTTGTAAATGGGATGATAACAAGTGATAATAAGATAACCAGATAACAAGTGTGAAAAATTGGGACACTTTCTTCAGGGTGTTGGAGAGGCAGAGGCAGGTATAGTGGCATATATAAGACAAAGCCCCTAATATTGGGGTGGTCCTGGGAACATTGGGATGTCTGGTCATCCAAGTTGTAAACCACAGTGTACACATTTTCAGCCATCCTAGGAATGTTCTTGGAGTTTGTAATGGCATGGTCTTCTCCTGGGAACTTCCTTGTGACCTCAGGGCAGCCCTGGAAGTGGCCCCTCATCTTAGTTTCCCTCTTGATTCCTCAGATAAATTCAGCACAGCTTTCAGAGCATATAACTAATCCTTTTGTGGGATTCATTTATTACCAATTCCCACTATTCTAAACCAGAAACAGCCCCCCATCTCCAAGTATAAGCCGAAGTTCAATACTAAGTATGGCTCTGGCATCTCTCACCATGTCTCGGCTCCCAGGCATGTGTCCTCTGTCTTTCACTGTGGCAAACCCCAGCCCCTCGAGCTGGGACTTCCTCCATCCTGTTTTCTTCCCAGGCAGGATTCCAGCTCTTGCTTGGAGACAACTAGAGGCAGATCGGGGCCTCTGGGCCCCTGGTCCTCCCCCACCAATGGCCCACCTCCACATCCCTGCCTGGGGCCTCGCCTGCCCTCACCTGGGCCCCTTCCCCCCCTGAGCGCTGCATGTGTGGGCCCTGGGCATGGACCCTGTAGGCCCATGTGTTAATCCGCCCATGGAGACAACAGCAGCCTCCCGCCTCCATCTTTTCCCATCCTTCAACCCTGTCTGACCTTCCAGCTTCAGTCCTTCGGTTTAGAGAGCCAGCAGGCATCTTCAGCCTCTGAACAGTTTTTGCTCTCAGAACTCTGGGCTCTCTCCTGTTCTACACCCTGGATTCTGAACACTCTTCCCCAAATCTCTCTCTCAGGGTCCTAACCTTCCTTCCGAGGATTCACAGCTCATTTATATCTCCCAGAGGCAGCCCCATTCTTCTCATTACATCAAACTATGGCACACTGGGACTGGAAGAGGGAAGCTGAGCCAAATTTCATTAATGGGCTAACTATCCTGTTACAGAGTCATTTTACTAAGTAAGTTAGAATGGCTTATCTAGAAAAGAAAAGAAAAGAAAAGAAAAGAAAAGAAAATGAAGACTGAGCCTGTATTGTGCATGAGATGCACAAAGAGAGGCATTCCATAATTCACTGCTTGTTGGAAATCAGAACTATGAAACTAACTGCATTGATTATTACTTTTTAGACAGACCCCTTCCAAGTTTGGTCAGGCACAGTGATTCATGGTAGTGAGCTCTGTGCCCAGTAGTAAATATTTGCATGATCAGTCTCAGCTCTTTGGGCCAGAAAATAGCATTTAATACATTCATACAGTGTTATGTAAATTTAATAGCACTTGGTGACCTTTTGATAAGGAGAACAGATTCACTATTACTTTATTATATTACAAGTTACATAATCAAACGTGCAGTACAATTGTCTACACACATTAAAGGGGGTCAATTCCGAGAGGCTAGTTCTGTAACTATTTTTCCTGATAAGCAGCACTTACTCATGTGAACTATCTAAATTATCTGTTTCTATAAGACTGTCCTGAAGAACCATAATTGCAAATGGAAATATACTGGGATGAAATTGACAAAATTCAGGAAAGTTGGAATTTGAGTTGGAAAAATGTATTTTGTAACATTGAGGTCTTTTAAGCTGAAGAACAGTCCTCCACAAAGCAAGCTGTGGAACTCCTATAACTTGAGTAATTTTAAGACTGAACAGGATAATATACTTTCAAATATCCTATATAGAGTAAAAACAACAAGAGTCCTGTGGCACCTTAAAGACTAACCAGTTTCTTCGGGCACAAGCTTTCAAGGGCTCCAAACCACTTCATCAGATGCATGAAGTGGAAACTACAGTTGAGAGGTATATATACACATGCCAGGATGAGGGAGGGCAAGTGTTAGCAAAGTCAATTCAGTTAGGGTAGACAAGACCCATTCTCATCAGCTGATTAGAAGGTCAGAATGTGTGAACAGGGACAATCACTTTTTGTAATGTGTTAACCATTCCAAGTCTCTATTCAGACCCAATCAGATTGTGTCAAGTTTGCTAATTAGTTCCAGCGCTGCAGTTTCACACTGAAGTCTGATTTTTGAAATTTTTTCATTGGAGTATAGCAACTTTCAAGTCTGCTACTGAGTGTCTAGGGAGATTGAAGTGTTCTTCTACTGGTTTATGGATGTTGCCATTTCTGATGTCCGATTTGTGTCCATTTGTTCTTTGACGTAAGGACAGTCCGGTTTGGCCAATGTACATGGTAGAGGGGCATTGCTGGCCCATGATGGCATATACCACATTAGTTGATGTACAGGTGAATGAGCTCCTGATGGTGTGGCTGATGTGGTTGGGACCTGTGATAGTATCACTGGAGTCGACATGCAGGCAGAGCTGGCAATGGGGTTTGTTGCAGGGATAGATTTCTGGGTTACTGTTCTTATTGTATGGTGTTCAGTTGCTGGTGAGTATTTGTTTCAGTTTGGGGGGCTGTCTGTAAGCAAGGATTGGCCTGTTTCCCGAGGCTTGAGAGTGTGGGATCATCTTGAAGGAAAATAGAGTGATCAGGAACAGTCAACATGGATTCACCAAGGGCAAATCATGCCTGACCAACCTGATTTCCTTCTATGATGAGATGACTGGATTTGTGGATGCGGGAAGAGCCATTGACGTGGTATACCTCGACTTTAGCAAGGCTTTTGATAGGGTTTCCCACAGCATTCTCCTCGACAAGTTAAGGATGTATGGGTTGGACGAGTGGACCGTAAGGTGGATAGAAAATGGCTAGATCAATTGGCTCAGCAGGTAGGAATCAATGGCTCGATGTCTAGTTGTCAACCGGTAACGAGTGGAGTGCCCCAGGAGTCGGTCCTGGGGCCGTTTCTGTTCAACGTCTTCATTAATGATCTTGATGATGGGATAGACTGCGTGCTTAGTAAGTTCGTGGATGACACCAAGCTGGGGGAATGGTAGATACTCTGTAGGGCAGGGCCAGGATCCAGGGAGACTTGGACAAATTGGAACACTGGGACGAAAGAAACCTCATGAGGTTCAACAAAGACCGATCGGCTAGTAGCAGTGCTATAGAAAAGGACCTGGGGGTTATGGTGGACGGGAAGATGAATATGAGCCAACAGTGTGCCCTTGTTGCCAAAAAGGCCAATGGCATATTAGGCTGCATCAGTAGGAGTATTGCCAGCAGATCGAGGGATGTGATAATTCCCCTCTATTCGGCACCGGTGAGGCCGCATCTGGAATACTGTGTCCAGTTCCACTACAGAAAGGATGTGGACAAATTAGAAAGAGTCCAGCGGAGGGCAACAAAAATGATTAGGGGGCTGGGGAACATGACTTATGAGGAGAGACTGAAGGAACTAGGCTTATTTAGTCTACAGAAGAGAAGACTGAGGGGAGATTTGATAGCAACCTTCAACTACTTGAAGGTGTGCTCCAAAGAGGAGGGAGCTAGGCTGTTCTCAATGGTAACAGAGGACAGAACAAGGAGCAATGGTTTCAAATTACAGCTGGGGAGGTCAAGGTTGCATATTAGGAAAAGCTTTCGCACTAGGAAGGTGGTGAAGCATTGGAATGGGCTACCTAGGGAGATGGTAGAATCTCCATCTTTGGAGATTTTTAAGGCCCTGTCAGACAAAACCCTGGCTGGGGTAATTTAGTGGGAGTGGTCCTGCTTTTTAGCAGGGGGTTGGACTAGATGACCTTCTGAGGTCCCTTCCATCCCTATTATTCTATGATTCTATGATCTTCTAGGTTGTAGATCTTTGATATGCTGGAGGGATTTTAGCTGGGTGCTGTAGGTGATGGCCAAGGGTGTTCTGTTGTTTTCTTTGTTGGGTCTGTCCTGGAATAGGTGACTCCTGAGTATCTGTCTCACTCTGTCAATCTGTTTTTTCATTTCCCCAGGTGAGTACTATAGTTTTAGGAATGTTTGGTAGAAATCTTGTAGGTGTTTGTCTCTGTCAGAGGGATCAGAGCAGATCCGGTTGTATCTTAAGGCTTGGCTGTAGACAATGGATCGTGTAATGTTTCCAGGATGGAAGCCGGAGGCATGGAGGTATGTATTGCAGTCAGTTGGTTTTCGGTATAGGGTGTAGGGTTAATGTGTCAATCCCTTATTCATACTGTAGTGTCCAAAGAGTGGATTTCTTGTGTGGACTGGTCCAGGCTGAGGTTGATGGTGGGGTGGAAATTGTTGAAATCTGGGTGGAATTCTGCAAGAGACTCTTTCCCATGGGTCCAGCTGATGAAAATGTCATCAATGTAACATAGGTAAAGGAGAGGCACTTAAGGACAGTGAGAGTGCCAATGCCTTCCTCTGTAGCACAGGGCATGGTTCACCTACCGGTGAATTCTCTGTATCTTAAAGGCCTTAAATCATGATTTAAGGCGGTAAATAACTCAGTCATAGTGGTGGCCTATTGCAGGAGTGGGTGGGTGAGGTCTTGAGGCCTGCATTTTGCAGGAGGTCAGACTAGATGATCGTACTGGTCCCTTCTGACCTTAAACTCTATGAGTCTATGATGGCTACTCAGTAGCAGACCTGAAAGTTGCCATACTCCACCAAAAAACAATTCAAAACCAGATATCAGTGTGAAACTGCAGAAGTGGAACTGATTTGCAAATTTGACGCAATCAGACTGGGTCTGAATAGGGACTTGGAATGCTTAGCACATTACAAAAAGTGATTGTCCCTGTTCACACATTCTCAACTTCTAATCAACCGGTGTGAATGGGCCTCATCTAACCTAACTGAATTGACTTCGCTAACACTTGCCCTCTTTCACCCTGGCATGTGTATATATACCTCTCATCTGTAGTTTCCACTTCATGCATCTGAGGCTATGTACACATGATCAGATTAAAGCGCAACATGGCAATCGCTATAAAAAACACGTGACCTTTATTGCGGGATAGCGCATACACATGTCGCTTCTTGTAATGCAACAGAATTCTTTGCAATATCGCGGTGTAGCGCAATGAATTCTGGGCACCTATCCCACAGTTCAATTTTCCCTCAATCTGCGCTTGGAATCATGGGATGAAGGAAAAGAACACAAAGCGCCATGGGTAAAATCTCAGTTTCCCGTGGTACACTGTGTTCCCCATGCGTCTTCCTCATTGCCAATAGCAACTCGCGCCTATTTTCAACAGTGCAGTGACGCACCGCACCACTTGGAGCAAGCACAACAGTGACAGCATGGATCCTGCTCTGATCTCCACTGTCGCCGTCAGCATTCTAAATACATCTCGGCTGGTTGCTCAGTACACAATGAGCTCCGAGTCAGACGAGGACGCTGAGGAGCAGAGGCTGATCGATGCCATGCAGAGCAACAGCACCGCATTGCTCAGCTCCTTCACCAATCATCTGCACACGGTGCAACGCCGTTTCTGGTCGCGAGAGACGAGCACCGAGTGGTGGGATCGCATTGTTATGCAGCTGTGGGATGACGAGCAGTGGGTACAGAACTTTTGAATGCGGAAAGCAACCTTTCTGGAACTGTGTTCAGAGTTGGCCCCTGCCCTGCGACATAAAGACACCAACATGAGGTCAGCCCTAACCGTGGAGAAGCGTGTTGCAATTGCTGTCTGGAAGATGGCGACTCCTGACTGCTACCGGTCGGTTGCAGACCAGTTTTGAGTCGGGAGGTCCACCATCGGATTAGCCCTCTCACAAGTCTGCCGAGCCATCAATCGCATTCTGCTACGGAAGACGGTGACGTTGGGCAATGTTTGTGAGATTGTGGATGACTTTGCTGCCATGGGATTCCCTAACTGCGGGGGAGCCATAGACGGCACACACATCCCTATTTTGGCTCCAGACCATCTCACGACCCAGTATATCAACAGGAAGGGCTACTTCTCCATAGTGCTGCAAGCACTCGTGGATCACAAGGGGCGTTTTACGGACATCAATGCTGGGTGGTCGGGAAAGGTGCATGATGCCCGCATTTTCAGGAACACTGGTCTGTACCGGAAGCTGCAAGGGGGTACCTTCTTACCTGATCAAAAAATTACAGTGGGGGATGTGGAGATGCCCATAGTCATCCTCGGAGACCCAGCATACCCACTGACGCCATGGCTCATGAAGCCGTACACCGGTAACCTAGATCGCAGCAAGGAGCGGTTCAATTACAGATTGAGCCGCTGCAGAATGACTGTGGAGTGTGCCTTCGGCCGTTTAAAAGGGCGCTGGCGATGTTTGTATGGGAGGCTGGACTTGACGGAGGAAAACATCCCTGCTGTGATTGCGTTGTGCTGTGTCCTTCATAACATTTGTGAAAGTAGGGGAGAAAAGTTTTCCCCGGGGTGGGCTATGGAGGCACAGCGCCTCGAGGAAGCATACGAACAGCCAGTCACTAGGCGTATTAGGGGGGCCCAAGGAGAAGCTGCTCGCATAAGGGAGGCACTCAGGGACCATTTCAATGATGCCCTCCCCTAGTTAACTTCCAGGACGCATCAGGTGCACCTTATGAGATTTTCAATGTGTACAAATAAAGCCACTCTTCAAATTATTTGTCACTGTTTTTATGAAAACCCGAAGGGGGAGGGGGATTACAGGTGGGTGTAGCTGCAGGTCTCTAAAAAGTAGCTCTGGGGGGAACTGCATGTTGCAGTGTACCAGGGGGACGGGTGGCCTTCAAAGAAATTCTTGGAAGGACTACGGGGTATGGGAGGCAGACACGGCTGAACTGTATGGAGTGGAGCCCGTACATTAATCGCCTGGGTCTGCAAAGCAATCATGCTCTTGAGCAGTTCTGTTTGCTCCTTCATCACGCTTATCAGTTCGTCCCTATGTTTCTGCCTCCTCTGTTGGGATTCCTCTCTCCAGGCTCGATTATGCCTCACGGATTCCTCTGCTGTTTTCAGCAGGTCCTGAAACATATTCTCCCTGTTTCTTCGAGCACGCCGCCGAATGTTTCTCATGAGGTCAGCTGAGGTAGACACCGGCCTTGTAAAGGTCGAATCTAAAAAAAAATAATAATAATAAAGCTGTTGTTAACACATAGCCTAGATAACCAATGTAACCTTCCAGTAGCACATTCCACTGGAAGGTGCAGGGCAGTCAACATCCTATGCTTCGCTGAAGCAGACAAGGTACGTCCTAATAGAAAGCTTACTGGGGGCTAACATTCTGCACAGGGCACACAGATGGAACCCGATATCTCTCTCCTCAGAGTGCCCCTGCCAGCTAGAATACATATCCTACATGCCACCGGTTGCAAGCCAGGACCGTATGCTGCTGCACTGTGTGCTGCCATGGTTCCCAGGGCTGTGCTTTGCAGCTGGTGAGGCAGAGTATCCGTCTTTGGGAGCGTAGACACAAACGCTCTCCCATCTAACCTGAGTAGTAGGCTCTGGAGGTACATCGAGGAAACCTTTACTGACCTAAATACAGAAGATTTTTTGACAATCACTGCTTGTGTTGATGCACTTCTAATGAATGCAGAGTAAAGAGCGTGCACAGCGGGGACTGAGACAGCAAGCACCCGCGCCCCGGACAATGATATTTTAGCAGGAGCCATAGCTGCACGAAAGAGAAACTTACTGGAACCCCCCTCTGCTGCCTCAGAGGACACGCTGCAATTCATGTCTTGGGTGGACGTCTCAGCGGGGGTGCAGAAGAGCTCCTGGCTACATGCTGTTGCGCTTCCCTCCAGGTCATCCTCCATCTCCTCCTCCTCATCGATCATGTCCTCATCCTGCTCAGGTCTGGCATTCACTGGATGAGGGGGGGGGCGATGTGTTGTGGGGTCCCCACTGAGGATGGCTTCTATCTCCTTATAGTACCTGCATGTAGCAGGCGCTGATCCTGAACGGCAGTTTGCCTCCTTCGCTCGGTGATAGGTTATTCTTAGCTCCTTCACCTTTGATCTGCACTGTACAGTGTCTCTATCATAACCTCTCTTGGACATAGCCGAGAAATTATGCCAAATGTATCATAATTTCGCCTGCTGCTGTGTAGCTGCGCCTGCACAGCGGACTCTCCCCAGATGCTGATCAGGTCCAGCACCTCTGCCGTGCTCCAAAGGGGTGCGCATCTTCCATGACGGGCCACCATTGCTACTGATGATCGGCGCTGCACTCCATGAGGAAGAGAACAGGAAGTGAAACAGACGAGAAATTTGAAAATCCCGGGAATCTCATCAGGGTGGGGACTGTTTTGTCACGGCCACAGAGCGGGTTGGGGGAAGACCAGAGAGGATGACTTTGGAATGCTGGGACACTTCTGGAGGCCAATCATTGCGCGGTAAGCATACACACGAGTGGAAAGGCACAACAGCTGTTCCGCGTTAACTGCTACCACCCTCGTCGAGGTGGTTTTTGTATTGCGCTACAACAAGGCAGTTAACGCGCAACAGCCCTATTGCACGTGTGTACGCTGTTGTTGGTATCGCGCGGTAATGATTGTTAATGCGCGATAAAATGATCATGTTTACAAGGCCTGATATGTGGGTTGGAGCCCATGAAAGTTTATGCCCATGTACACACTAAGGTTTATTGCGCAATGAAAACGCCACCGTACACCCTGAAAAGCTCCTTATTGCATTACAACTGCCCTGTTGTAACACAATAATAAAACCACCTGAACGAGAGGAGTAAGCCCTTTTGCGGAAAACCATTTCTGCAATACAGGCTGTGTGTATGGTGAGTCAATTTTATTCCGTTTTAACTGGCCACTCTGGAATACTGGAGCTTGTCATACTTGCCAATTTCCCTGATCTTACAGAGCAGGGAAAGTGACAAATAATGGAATATATCAATTTCACTGCTCTGTTCCAGCAGTGAAATTGACATGGGGGGCTGCTGTGGGGATGGGAGGCCCCAGTGAAGTGGGGGATCCTCTGTCCCCCTGCCACTGGGGACTGGGGAGCCCTGGTGGCTGCCCCTCTTGGGCAGGGGATCAGAGGCAGCCGGTGGGGCTACCCATCCCTGGTGGCAGTGGGACTGCATCTGCCAGGGTTCTCCGGTTCCTGGCGGCGGAGCAGGCTGCAGCCTGCTCCACCACTGGGGAACCGGGAACCCTGGGGACTGCAGCCTGCTCTGCCGCCAGGGACCTGGGAACCTCTATGGCTGCCTACCCTGCTGCTGCTGGGACGTGATCCTGGCACTGCTACTTGGCTTGGTGGAATAGGTGTCCAACATGAACTGCTCTTGGTAACAAAAATTCAAAGGAGCGTGTGGACGCTCCTTTGCGTTACAAGGAGTGCTGTGTGGATGCGTGCAAGCTTTATAGGTATAATGCTTTTCTTTTACTGCAACAACTTTATTGCAGAACAGACTAGTCTAGTGTGTACATAGCCTTGTCTTTAAGATGCCACAGGACTCTCGTTGTTTTTGCTGTACGCAGACAAACACGGCTACCCTTCTGTAGCAGTAATGCTGCACTGGAAGGCAGATGACTATAATAGCCTAATAAATCTTTTCCATCTCTAATTTCTGATTCAATTGCTTCCTGTTATACACTTACACGTAGTCTAATATGAATTGCACTTATAGGCGTGATTTTAACATGGATCTAAATGTATGTACTTATTTGATCTCAGACCCAAAAGGCCAGATTATGATACCCCAAAGAAGTAGATCTTTACACCTCAAGCAAGCTCTCTGAAATTATTTGAAAGGAGAAAACTACTTCATAGTGGGAATAAAGGTTCCCATAATCCAGCTTTATGAAATTTCTGTATGCACAAGATGCTTGCTGGCAAGGAAACAGATGCTTCCTTTTGCTTTTTGCCTCTAAGAGATGTTCCAATAACAAGCAAATGAAGGCCTATCTCTAAATTATTTCAAAATGTTTAACATTATCATGTATATACATGCAATATTGGACAGTGGATACTTGTAGAGGACATTGTCTGGTTTCCATGCATATTTGGGGACTAGAAAAAAGCAGGAGCCATGGAAGCCCAACTAAAATCAGTTTCAGCTATCCTGCGTTTGGTCTAGGGAGTTACAATACTGAAACACTCTACAATTTAATACAATGTGTAAAACCCTAAGCTCACTGAAGTCAATAGCATAATTCTCACTGGCTTCAGCAGGGCCAGTATTTCACCACATAAGTATGTAAGGCTAAGGTTGAATAAAAAGTGTAAACTGAAGCCCTAAAACCATCCTGAACCTGAGCTGCTGGGTCAACAAACTGAGAAAGCGAGACTGATTTGGTAACAAGGCAGCGTTTAGCTGAGAGAGAAGTTTGATTACAATATGGTGTACTAGAAGTCATATTTCCATGCTTTTTAATGAAAGTGTTGTACCAGCCTTTTGGTGTTCACTATATTATCTGTTTACATCTATTTATTTTCAGTTATCTTTGGCTTTGTGTTCTTTTCTCTACCTCAATATTTTACCAATAAAATCTCTTTTAAATGGTAACTGGGAAAATAATATGGCGATTCACCTTGAGTCTGTTGGGCCTTTTTGGAGAAGACAGCCTGAAATCTGACCTTGGCAGTGGGGCAATGTTTTGAGCATCAAGTCTCAGACCTTGGACTGTTGTGATTTCACTCTCACAAAACTGCTGAAGATGGAGGGTGGGTAGGGTTGTCACATCCCTGGGCATGCTTAGAACACACAAGGAGATATTTCTAAAGTACTGCAATCGGGGTTTGTTTGGATGAGCAGGCATTTCTAATTTGGCACCAGTCTAATGAAAAGCCACATTCCATTCCAGATTCCAGCAGCTGCAGACTTCATTGACTTTAAAGATAATGTGTTTGATTTGGGCCGCAGAACTTAAGTGATACTTCAAGTAACTGTCTGTAAGTCCAGCATTTGTTGTACTTTCAGGAAAAAAATGTCCAGAAAATAGTTGTGCTTTACATAAACTCACCCATATTTCAGCTTCTGTTTGGTTTACTGGTATGTTTTATATATATTGGTGTAGATTAAAATATGATGTTTACTTTTGAAAATGAATATAGCATGATCTACTCACAAAGAATGAAAGTGGTGCTGTGACAGAATGAACGGCTTTTCAATCTAGCAGAAAAAGGTATAATGTAATCTAATGGCTGGAAGTTGAAGCTAAACAAGTTCAGAGCGATAATAAGGCATATATATTTTTAATGGTGAGGGTAATTCATCATTGGAACAATTACCACAGATCGTGGTGGACTCTCCATCATTGGCAATTATTAAATCAAGGTTGGATGTTTTTCTAAAAGTGATGCTCTAGAAACTATTTTGGGGGAGTTCTGTGGCCTCTGTTGTACAAGAGTGAGACTAGATGATCACAATCAATGATTCTTTCTGGCTTTGGAATCTATGAATTCCTGGCAGAGGTACTATTTAATAGATAAACAATAAGCAGTTTCTCAGAGTGCTGGGGGAAGTGGGTGTGCACTTTGCTTTTATGTTTCATTGGATGGTGAGGAGGGAAAGAAAGCAAACAGACCCAGATGAGGACCATCATTTGCATGGTATCTTGTGAGGCCATCCAGAAGGAGAGAATGGGGGGAAAGTCTGTAAGCATAACTGGAAACTCTTAAAACAAATAGTTAAGAATCTGGGTGTCCAAGAAGAGACATGCAATGAAGAGATGAATTTATTGGTAAGTGCAGGAGGATGTTTCCTTTATACAGTATTTCCAGTTTAATCTTTTGCCCTCTTTCAAAATGCTGAAAGAAAGGTCTACTTCCAAATTGGAAGGTGAAGTCTGTTGATGAGGTAAATATGCTGCCTGATTTAAATAAAGTCTGAATAACTAATTTGTGATAGTTAAGGTAGTCACCTATCAGTCTTTTTTTATTAATTATATTATTTATTTTTTATAATTTGCTTTTAGCCAGTACATAGCAAAATTTTAAAAGATAAGGAAAGCTTACATTCATTTACTAGACTCATCTAGTTAAGATCTAGTGCCAAGGCCCCAGATTTATTAGCTGATTGTCTATGTTAAAAAGCTATGACCATTTGCAATAGGATGGTATGTCAGGAAGCTTCTTATCTCATTGATTCAGTACATCAATCAGGGAATGTTTCCCCTTCCTTTCCTGTGGACATACTAAAGCCCACATTAGTGGAGTCCTGGCCCCTTAAGGTCTTGGAAGATGTGAAGGCCTGTAGGAAGTATGAAGAGCATCAGATTAGCTCTTTAGTTCCTGACTTCCCTTTCTGAAGCTACTATTTAAAATGTAAATAGGTTTTTAAGAAATTTCCAGTTTGGGGTTCCCTGTGCAGTTAATCTTATCTGTGAATTTCCTGACTTTTAAATTATATTGTTTTATCTTCACTGCACTGCTTTTTGGTAAAGCATTTTAAGTCCTCTCAAGCTTAACTTTGTTTAAATGTCATTGTTTACTTGGAGATGGTAGGGGAGTCCAGACACCGTAAACATCACTGCAGTAAACACAATCCAAGATGTAAGTTGTACAGTTGCTGCCACCTCCTCTAATGCATGCAAAACAAAGTGTTTTTGTGTTTTGTTTTTGATTTTTTGCAAACTAGGGGTTGCAGAGCTTCTTCATATACAACCAAGTTGAAAATGAGGTTTTGAGTGGACTCCGTAGAGTGATAGGTGCTTCTCATAGTAATGAAGGTGGCACAGGAGAGAGCAGAGAAAATGAATCAATGTGTGGTTTCAAGCTGCTACAGTTGGTCCATTGACTGAAGTAGAATGATATAGCTGGGCACTTCCATGAGACACTGCTATTAGAGCAGCTCATAATATTAAAAAATAGAATCGCCATTTTCAAACTTGGATGCCTAGAATTAGGTTAGTAAATCCATATTTAGATACCTAATACAAATAACCTGATTTTCAAAGGTACATTTCCTATGACCCTCATTGGGATTTGCAGAGGCCCAGGCCACTTCTTTCAGGTGACAATATATATGAATTTAAGAGCTTATTTTTAAACATTCAGGTTTGAAAATGTTCACTCAGAGTCAGTGGCAACAATTGGGGGGTGGGCTAGTAAGTACTGAGCGCCCACCCCTGTGTTTTTGTAGTTGCTTGGAATTGCATTGGCTGTGGAGCCAGGAGGGCCATCCCATACTAAATTAGTATGACTGCTGATGGAGCAGTCTGGAACATGATTTGACTCAGCCCCCCTTTTATTCAGATGGATGGGCATCCAGATAAAATTTCAGTGAAAGGTGCTGTGATCTGATGGAAGGGTACCGGAACCAAACAGTGTTGTGACCTGGTGCATGAGGAGGAGCATTCTGTTCTTGTACAGAGGAGCATAGTAGAGTCCATCAAAAACTCAGGTTGTGATGGCACTGGCTCATGTACTATGTGGATAAGAGAGAGGGGAAACTCCCTGGCTGTGGGAGACCTGGAGTCCTTCTGGGAGGAGGGAAGGGGATAAATGGGGATAAGAACAGGGTCCCTGATGGTGGAAGGGCACAGGAGGACAGGAATTTAGCCAATTGCCATACCAAGTAGTATGTGAATTGATGCTACTGCTCAGGTTATGCCTTCATCACAGTCAGAGGTGTGATTGCAGCTTGTGTAGGTGTGCCTGTGCTAGCTTTAATGTAGCTGGCCTAGCTGCTAAAAAGAGCAGTGAAGATATGGTAGCACAGATTCCAGAGCGGTCTAGCAACATGAGCACATATCCAGGGTTCCAGATGGGCTTGTTCAGCGTTGTACTTGGAACTATGTCATTGTGTCTTCACTGCTCTTTTTAGCTAGTTTGAAGCTAACATGAGGAAGCTTACACGAGCCGCAATCACACTTCCAATGGCACTGTAGGTGTGCCATAAGATTTGTCTCTCAGGCAATCAATTAGTTTGAGGATGGTAGTGTTAACAGTAGAAAGTCTTCCCTTTGCGTATTGTAAGGATGGTTTATTTTAATGTCAAGTAAGCTAACTTTTGTAGAATGGACACGACAGTGAGTGTAGGAAGGCTTCGGACCACAGCCTTATATGAGGTATTGCAAGAACGCTGTGTCTAACTTTTTCAGGTGCAGTGGAGAGAGGCTGTTGACCTGGTCACAGTTGAACCATAGTAGCCTGTGGAAGTGCTGAAGTCAGAATTGCTTAACACTGACATTTTTCTGCATATTGCCTTAAGAGACTCTCTTGGCAGCTCCTGCAGATATTATCTACTGGAAATTATTCAAGGACTAAGTTGAGGAGGTAGTTCTGGTTTATAATAATGAAGAAGATAATCTAAATACATCTCTGTTTTTATAGGCATTCATTTAGAGTAAGTAGTATGGATTGGAAAAAAATCAAATCATAAATGCGAAATCCAGACCTAGCTAAAAGAAATGTAGAGCCAAAAGTATGCTTTTTAAAAATGCAGAAATAGCAATTACATTGAATGTACAAAATAAGTTAGGCATTGTCACTACTGGTAAATAGGTTTCATTAATCCACTTAAAAGTTTGTTGGGGGCTTTTTAAACTGCACATGTATGGAGTGCCCGTGAGGTTACATGCTAATTGAATACAATGAAATTAATTTTTGAATAAATAATTTAGCTGTAGAGGATCTTCATAATAAGCAAGGATTAATGAGATTTTGAAATTAACAGTGAATTAATTGCCAGGATTCTGCAAAGCATAAACCTATTGTGGATGAAATGAATAAACGCAGGCCTGCATTTTGTGAAAATCCCCCACTCATTATTTAGTTCCTCATATTCTGTTTGGTCAGCACTACATTCCTAACCCTCATTAGAAAACATTCAATAAATCTTATTGTTCGTCAGCCAAATTATTGCCAGTAATGATTGTCATTTCTGGTAATTCTTCTTAAGATATTGCCTGTAATAATGCAATCATATCTTTGCCCATATTTTATTACTTCAGCTCTCTTAACCTATTTAAAAATAGAGATACTGCTTTCAAATTCCTGAACAAAATACGGCAGATGTGGCTTTTACTAGATTTTTTTTTTTATACCAGACTTTCATATTAAAGGATTCAGAGCCCAATAAAGCACAATATGTATTTTCAATATAGTGTATTTTATACATTTATCAAAAGTCCTTTTATCTCTTTTTGTCATATTATTTGAAAGATTATTGACCTGAAAACATACTCCTTTATTTTATGCTTTTAAAAAGACAAAATGTTTGGAGTTCTCTAGTGGAATAGTTCTTGGGTTTATTTTGTTGCTGATAAAACTATCCAAGTGTAAATTCTTAGTTGCTAAGGGTATATTTATTCATATGTTGTGATTTTATACATTGCACAATTATACATTATAGAAATTTCATAATGCAATTTTATACAAATTTATATCATTACATATAAAATTACTACTATTGTCTATTATTTCCATTTGAACGCTTTAGGATAGTATACACACAAAAGAACATTAAAAGTACATTAAGGTTGCAAAGTCAAGCGCCTAAAACCAATTGAATACAGTGGTGTTGGAACAATTTATATAGTGAGGGTGCTGAAAGCCATGAACAAAACTGTAAAACCTGTATATTCTGGAAACCAAATCAAGGCCAGAGGTGCCCTTAGTTTGAATGATGACCTAGGGTGCGTCTACACTGGAAACTTAGGTTGACTTAAGGACGCTTAAGTCGACCTACACAAAGCCGCGTCCACACTGGTCTTTTCTTACCTCGACTTAAACATTTCTTTAAGTCGACTTAATAACAGCTTAAGTCAACTTAATAACACCACCTCTGACGGTCGACTTAAGCCTTAAGTCAACTTCTTAAGTCGACTTAAAGCCAGTATGGACGGCTATGTCTACTGTTAAATCGACTTAACAAGGTCGACTTAAGTCGACTTAAAGTGTAGTCACTTTGTTAAGATAACTTAACAAGGTCGACTTTAAGTTGACTTAAAGTCGACCTTGTTAAGTCGACTTAACAGAATTGAATTAACTTTACCAGTGTAGACATAGCCCTAGAGAACTGTATCCGATCTCTGCCTGTGCCATAGAGTTCATATATAATACTGAAGAAGTCACTTAACTTAAATTTTCCATAAGAATCCACTAATTGCATGTTACTCATTTTCTGTGTGCCCATCTTGAGATGCTGTTGTCTGAGTTGCAGAAGTGCTCTCTTACATGTATGTTTGAAGGTTGTGGGAGCTATGCTTTCAACATATAAATGGCTATTGAATACTGAATACTGTGAAAAATTATGTCTTTGACTTGCACATCCAAAATTTGGCCATAATCACTGTAAGTCCATTCAAAAAATAGGGATAATGATATCAGCTCACATCACCATGGTATTTTGAAAATATTCATTAATGTTTTTTAAATACTCGGGTACTATAGTGGTAAGCGCCATAGAAAAGCACATGAGGAAATGAATAAATCTTTTTCAGAGCAGGGTCTGAATAGCGGCCAGTAAGTAAAGCAAAGGGGCCTACCCTGAATGATGAGAGTAAAACAAAATATTGACTATCTATGAGTATCATCCATCCTGAGCACTGAATGAGGTAGGGATCCTGTGAAAAAATAGTAAGTGATTATGTAATTAAAAATTGTATCATAATGCATATGCAAAAAGAGGATGACTGAAGGTTATACAGTCATTTCCTAACTTTGGAATGTTTACTTTGCAACCTTATCTTTATTTTAACACAGATCTGTGAGTGTAATACTATATAAAGTAGCATATAATATAGTACCACTTGCCCTAAATTAGTCTTCAACAAAAATAATTTAGTTACACTTAATTTGAGCTAAGATTGCTAAGTTTTTGTTTTAACAACAATAATTTGGTGTTTTCTAATTGTTTACATTATGAAATCTTCCTTTTTATTATTATTACTCTTCATTAAAATTCATTAATGATACTAAGGTGCAGTCCTGCAAACACCTATGCACATAAGCATGTGAGTAGTCCCATAATTTAAAAATAAAACAAACAAAAATGCTTAAAAACAAAATTACATTCTTAAAAAATTTTTGCAACCTCCATAAAACAACTTAATGACCCAGCTTGAATCCAGGATTGGTAAAATAAGAACCTTTTCCTATCTGTAAGAGTTAAATTGTCCTTTTATCTTTCAGATAGGTGCTGTCCTTTGAAATTAAAGGACAACATCTGAAGCTAGTTTACCAGATCATATTTTAATGTGCTCATGAAAAGCTAAAACCCATGTATGGTTTGGACAAGTTTCCCTCACATATCAGTGCACATATGCTTTACCTCTGATATTCCAGCCTTAGGTCTTTGCTGAGCATACACTTCCAGTCATGCTAATTTGTGCTGTGGTTTTGTGATTTGGACAAAAGTCCACAGGATAATGTTCTCAAAAACCCATAGTAATTTCTGACTTCTCAGGATCTGAACCTACTTCTCCAGAGATAGACACCAAAGAGGTCACTAAACCCACTGCACCAACCAGCCCTGACAAATTACATTTAAATTCAATACTTATAGCTATTAGTGAAAATCATTAAATAATACTTATGGACTCTGACAGATTTGCACCTTGCTGAAAATACAGTTTTCAGCATGATCTGTGATTGATTACCCGGTAGTGAGCTACACTAACAAGATGAACAAATTCCTTATTTTATTACCTGAAACAAAACAGGGCTTCTACCTCAGTGTTAATGCAGCAGCTGCCAGTATTAATTCTACCTCAGGAAAACCAAATTTCAGATAGGTTAAGTTGTCCCTAGGCCCTCATTAAAACTTGGCTTTTTTAATTTACTGTGGGTTTGCAAAAATAAATACAGTCAGAAAATAATACATTTCTTCATAAGACCAAAGACACCAAAGTAGTAATTGTTTACCTAATTCCTAAGAGCTGTATTTCGGTGACCATATAAATGTGATTTTGAACAGTTTACAGTTTTTTACTTATAATAATGATTCTTACATTTCAATAAAGAAAGCAATTTGTCTATCTTTCTTAAATTGAAAAATAGCAGAACAACAAATATAGTGTAACTCAACCAGAATCACTATGTGCTTCGCGTTGTTTCTTGCATAATCAGAGGATAACTATTTGAGATATACTTGTGGTATCTATATTTGAGGTAACATGTTACTGCATAGTTTCTCTTAGTACTTGACTATGCATGGATTATTTCAGGACAACTCTTCAGGAACAGCTATTCCTGAAGAACTCCATGTGTTCTGCTAGAAGAAATCCTTGTTCCTGATTAGCTTAGCACATTTTGAGTTTGCATACACATGGAGTTGATCCTGATTAATTGTTCCTGGCCAACTCTGGGCATACTTATTCCAAAATAAGTGTGTCCACACATGAAGTTAATCAGGAATAGTTATTTCTGAATAACCCCATGTGTAGACAAGCTTTCAGCTCTTCTAAGCTAGCTGATTGGAAATTTTCCAATAAAATGGGGTTTCAAAGTAAATGTACCGGTATCCATTTAGATGAACTTCTGACGAAACACCATCAGGGTTCCATCAGAATCCTGCCTGGTTTCCTGCCAGCTTAGCTGTTGCGTAGCATTGGCTTCCAAAGATTGTAACTTTGGGGGAGTCCCACTATGTGGGGGCTGCCTTGGAGTTGGACTCCAGAACTTTCAGGGTTTGCAGCTCCAGGTCCTCCCTCATTGAGATGCTCTGAGCTTCCAGGCTTCTTGTCAGCTTCCAGGCTTTCTGGTTCCTGGCTCAGCTGGACTCTTTATAGCTTGTAGGCTTTCTTCCAGCTCCCCATCAGTCCACTAGGGCTGATGGGGAGTCAAGAGCCTTGAAGTCCCAGAAGCCACAGCTGGGCTGGGTACCTCAGACCCTTGGCTCCCAGGCTCAATTTCATTTTGAAAGTTTCAAAACAAAACATATTGATTATTTTGACCTTTCCCCCTAAATTTTCCCCTGCTGAGGAAATCTCAAAATTTCTTTGTGTTTAAAAAACCCCCCTCAAAATATTTTTGTTTCAGAATTTTGGGATTTCCTGTGGAATGGGGAATACCCATTTTTGACCACCTCAACTCCTAAGTCACTTTTGAAAATGGGATGTAGGGTCCTAAGTCACTTGGGCACTTTAAAAATTTTTACCCTGTATGACTTAGGAACCTACATCCCATTTTCAAAAGTGACTTAAGAACTTCAGAGCATTATT
>VOCT01102687.1:0-19598 GCA_007922175.1 Pelusios castaneus | reverse complement strand
ATTATATTGATCTCTCTTGTTAAAAAGCTTTCAGATCTGCTGATGAAAAACCCTATATAAGATTGAAATATTATTATTATCATTAGCAGCAGCAGCGTACAGTCATCTTTGGTTTGCAAAACCAGGCTGGAGGAGTTCCCAGAAGCAGCCTCTCTCGTGGTATTTTTCATTCTACTGCCTTTGCTGGAACATGGAAGTGAAGAGAAATTACAAGATTGAGAAATACAATTAACATGCAATATTTATTTTGTTCAGTGTTTATGCTCCAGGGCAGTAGCATTTGAAATTGAATTCAACGGAAGTCTGTATCTGCTTAATTATTTTCTCTCTCAATATTATGAGCGAGACAAGCTCCAACACCTACAGTTACTTGCAGTCACTTATTAAACTACTGTCAGTTTTAAGCCATTTGGAAAAGTTACATAAGCAGCATAGGCATTGACTATGATTATATGCTAACACACTGGAAAAATCTATGAGTGGGAGAAGGTTGTATTTGAAGACAGTTGTAAATGGGATGATAACAAGTGATAATAAGATAACCAGATAACAAGTGTGAAAAATTGGGACACTTTCTTCAGGGTGTTGGAGAGGCAGAGGCAGGTATAGTGGCATATATAAGACAAAGCCCCTAATATTGGGGTGGTCCTGGGAACATTGGGATGTCTGGTCATCCAAGTTGTAAACCACAGTGTACACATTTTCAGCCATCCTAGGAATGTTCTTGGAGTTTGTAATGGCATGGTCTTCTCCTGGGAACTTCCTTGTGACCTCAGGGCAGCCCTGGAAGTGGCCCCTCATCTTAGTTTCCCTCTTGATTCCTCAGATAAATTCAGCACAGCTTTCAGAGCATATAACTAATCCTTTTGTGGGATTCATTTATTACCAATTCCCACTATTCTAAACCAGAAACAGCCCCCCATCTCCAAGTATAAGCCGAAGTTCAATACTAAGTATGGCTCTGGCATCTCTCACCATGTCTCGGCTCCCAGGCATGTGTCCTCTGTCTTTCACTGTGGCAAACCCCAGCCCCTCGAGCTGGGACTTCCTCCATCCTGTTTTCTTCCCAGGCAGGATTCCAGCTCTTGCTTGGAGACAACTAGAGGCAGATCGGGGCCTCTGGGCCCCTGGTCCTCCCCCACCAATGGCCCACCTCCACATCCCTGCCTGGGGCCTCGCCTGCCCTCACCTGGGCCCCTTCCCCCCCCTGAGCGCTGCATGTGTGGGCCCTGGGCATGGACCCTGTAGGCCCATGTGTTAATCCGCCCATGGAGACAACAGCAGCCTCCCGCCTCCATCTTTTCCCATCCTTCAACCCTGTCTGACCTTCCAGCTTCAGTCCTTCGGTTTAGAGAGCCAGCAGGCATCTTCAGCCTCTGAACAGTTTTTGCTCTCAGAACTCTGGGCTCTCTCCTGTTCTACACCCTGGATTCTGAACACTCTTCCCCAAATCTCTCTCTCAGGGTCCTAACCTTCCTTCCGAGGATTCACAGCTCATTTATATCTCCCAGAGGCAGCCCCATTCTTCTCATTACATCAAACTATGGCACACTGGGACTGGAAGAGGGAAGCTGAGCCAAATTTCATTAATGGGCTAACTATCCTGTTACAGAGTCATTTTACTAAGTAAGTTAGAATGGCTTATCTAGAAAAGAAAAGAAAAGAAAAGAAAAGAAAAGAAAATGAAGACTGAGCCTGTATTGTGCATGAGATGCACAAAGAGAGGCATTCCATAATTCACTGCTTGTTGGAAATCAGAACTATGAAACTAACTGCATTGATTATTACTTTTTAGACAGACCCCTTCCAAGTTTGGTCAGGCACAGTGATTCATGGTAGTGAGCTCTGTGCCCAGTAGTAAATATTTGCATGATCAGTCTCAGCTCTTTGGGCCAGAAAATAGCATTTAATACATTCATACAGTGTTATGTAAATTTAATAGCACTTGGTGACCTTTTGATAAGGAGAACAGATTCACTATTACTTTATTATATTACAAGTTACATAATCAAACGTGCAGTACAATTGTCTACACACATTAAAGGGGGTCAATTCCGAGAGGCTAGTTCTGTAACTATTTTTCCTGATAAGCAGCACTTACTCATGTGAACTATCTAAATTATCTGTTTCTATAAGACTGTCCTGAAGAACCATAATTGCAAATGGAAATATACTGGGATGAAATTGACAAAATTCAGGAAAGTTGGAATTTGAGTTGGAAAAATGTATTTTGTAACATTGAGGTCTTTTAAGCTGAAGAACAGTCCTCCACAAAGCAAGCTGTGGAACTCCTATAACTTGAGTAATTTTAAGACTGAACAGGATAATATACTTTCAAATATCCTATATAGAGTAAAAACAACAAGAGTCCTGTGGCACCTTAAAGACTAACCAGTTTCTTCGGGCACAAGCTTTCAAGGGCTCCAAACCACTTCATCAGATGCATGAAGTGGAAACTACAGTTGAGAGGTATATATACACATGCCAGGATGAGGGAGGGCAAGTGTTAGCAAAGTCAATTCAGTTAGGGTAGACAAGACCCATTCTCATCAGCTGATTAGAAGGTCAGAATGTGTGAACAGGGACAATCACTTTTTGTAATGTGTTAACCATTCCAAGTCTCTATTCAGACCCAATCAGATTGTGTCAAGTTTGCTAATTAGTTCCAGCGCTGCAGTTTCACACTGAAGTCTGATTTTTGAAATTTTTTCATTGGAGTATAGCAACTTTCAAGTCTGCTACTGAGTGTCTAGGGAGATTGAAGTGTTCTTCTACTGGTTTATGGATGTTGCCATTTCTGATGTCCGATTTGTGTCCATTTGTTCTTTGACGTAAGGACAGTCCGGTTTGGCCAATGTACATGGTAGAGGGGCATTGCTGGCCCATGATGGCATATACCACATTAGTTGATGTACAGGTGAATGAGCTCCTGATGGTGTGGCTGATGTGGTTGGGACCTGTGATAGTATCACTGGAGTCGACATGCAGGCAGAGCTGGCAATGGGGTTTGTTGCAGGGATAGATTTCTGGGTTACTGTTCTTATTGTATGGTGTTCAGTTGCTGGTGAGTATTTGTTTCAGTTTGGGGGGCTGTCTGTAAGCAAGGATTGGCCTGTTTCCCGAGGCTTGAGAGTGTGGGATCATCTTGAAGGAAAATAGAGTGATCAGGAACAGTCAACATGGATTCACCAAGGGCAAATCATGCCTGACCAACCTGATTTCCTTCTATGATGAGATGACTGGATTTGTGGATGCGGGAAGAGCCATTGACGTGGTATACCTCGACTTTAGCAAGGCTTTTGATAGGGTTTCCCACAGCATTCTCCTCGACAAGTTAAGGATGTATGGGTTGGACGAGTGGACCGTAAGGTGGATAGAAAATGGCTAGATCAATTGGCTCAGCAGGTAGGAATCAATGGCTCGATGTCTAGTTGTCAACCGGTAACGAGTGGAGTGCCCCAGGAGTCGGTCCTGGGGCCGTTTCTGTTCAACGTCTTCATTAATGATCTTGATGATGGGATAGACTGCGTGCTTAGTAAGTTCGTGGATGACACCAAGCTGGGGGAATGGTAGATACTCTGTAGGGCAGGGCCAGGATCCAGGGAGACTTGGACAAATTGGAACACTGGGACGAAAGAAACCTCATGAGGTTCAACAAAGACCGATCGGCTAGTAGCAGTGCTATAGAAAAGGACCTGGGGGTTATGGTGGACGGGAAGATGAATATGAGCCAACAGTGTGCCCTTGTTGCCAAAAAGGCCAATGGCATATTAGGCTGCATCAGTAGGAGTATTGCCAGCAGATCGAGGGATGTGATAATTCCCCTCTATTCGGCACCGGTGAGGCCGCATCTGGAATACTGTGTCCAGTTCCACTACAGAAAGGATGTGGACAAATTAGAAAGAGTCCAGCGGAGGGCAACAAAAATGATTAGGGGGCTGGGGAACATGACTTATGAGGAGAGACTGAAGGAACTAGGCTTATTTAGTCTACAGAAGAGAAGACTGAGGGGAGATTTGATAGCAACCTTCAACTACTTGAAGGTGTGCTCCAAAGAGGAGGGAGCTAGGCTGTTCTCAATGGTAACAGAGGACAGAACAAGGAGCAATGGTTTCAAATTACAGCTGGGGAGGTCAAGGTTGCATATTAGGAAAAGCTTTCGCACTAGGAAGGTGGTGAAGCATTGGAATGGGCTACCTAGGGAGATGGTAGAATCTCCATCTTTGGAGATTTTTAAGGCCCTGTCAGACAAAACCCTGGCTGGGGTAATTTAGTGGGAGTGGTCCTGCTTTTTAGCAGGGGGTTGGACTAGATGACCTTCTGAGGTCCCTTCCATCCCTATTATTCTATGATTCTATGATCTTCTAGGTTGTAGATCTTTGATATGCTGGAGGGATTTTAGCTGGGTGCTGTAGGTGATGGCCAAGGGTGTTCTGTTGTTTTCTTTGTTGGGTCTGTCCTGGAATAGGTGACTCCTGAGTATCTGTCTCACTCTGTCAATCTGTTTTTTCATTTCCCCAGGTGAGTACTATAGTTTTAGGAATGTTTGGTAGAAATCTTGTAGGTGTTTGTCTCTGTCAGAGGGATCAGAGCAGATCCGGTTGTATCTTAAGGCTTGGCTGTAGACAATGGATCGTGTAATGTTTCCAGGATGGAAGCCGGAGGCATGGAGGTATGTATTGCAGTCAGTTGGTTTTCGGTATAGGGTGTAGGGTTAATGTGTCAATCCCTTATTCATACTGTAGTGTCCAAAGAGTGGATTTCTTGTGTGGACTGGTCCAGGCTGAGGTTGATGGTGGGGTGGAAATTGTTGAAATCTGGGTGGAATTCTGCAAGAGACTCTTTCCCATGGGTCCAGCTGATGAAAATGTCATCAATGTAACATAGGTAAAGGAGAGGCACTTAAGGACAGTGAGAGTGCCAATGCCTTCCTCTGTAGCACAGGGCATGGTTCACCTACCGGTGAATTCTCTGTATCTTAAAGGCCTTAAATCATGATTTAAGGCGGTAAATAACTCAGTCATAGTGGTGGCCTATTGCAGGAGTGGGTGGGTGAGGTCTTGAGGCCTGCATTTTGCAGGAGGTCAGACTAGATGATCGTACTGGTCCCTTCTGACCTTAAACTCTATGAGTCTATGATGGCTACTCAGTAGCAGACCTGAAAGTTGCCATACTCCACCAAAAAACAATTCAAAACCAGATATCAGTGTGAAACTGCAGAAGTGGAACTGATTTGCAAATTTGACGCAATCAGACTGGGTCTGAATAGGGACTTGGAATGCTTAGCACATTACAAAAAGTGATTGTCCCTGTTCACACATTCTCAACTTCTAATCAACCGGTGTGAATGGGCCTCATCTAACCTAACTGAATTGACTTCGCTAACACTTGCCCTCTTTCACCCTGGCATGTGTATATATACCTCTCATCTGTAGTTTCCACTTCATGCATCTGAGGCTATGTACACATGATCAGATTAAAGCGCAACATGGCAATCGCTATAAAAAACACGTGACCTTTATTGCGGGATAGCGCATACACATGTCGCTTCTTGTAATGCAACAGAATTCTTTGCAATATCGCGGTGTAGCGCAATGAATTCTGGGCACCTATCCCACAGTTCAATTTTCCCTCAATCTGCGCTTGGAATCATGGGATGAAGGAAAAGAACACAAAGCGCCATGGGTAAAATCTCAGTTTCCCGTGGTACACTGTGTTCCCCATGCGTCTTCCTCATTGCCAATAGCAACTCGCGCCTATTTTCAACAGTGCAGTGACGCACCGCACCACTTGGAGCAAGCACAACAGTGACAGCATGGATCCTGCTCTGATCTCCACTGTCGCCGTCAGCATTCTAAATACATCTCGGCTGGTTGCTCAGTACACAATGAGCTCCGAGTCAGACGAGGACGCTGAGGAGCAGAGGCTGATCGATGCCATGCAGAGCAACAGCACCGCATTGCTCAGCTCCTTCACCAATCATCTGCACACGGTGCAACGCCGTTTCTGGTCGCGAGAGACGAGCACCGAGTGGTGGGATCGCATTGTTATGCAGCTGTGGGATGACGAGCAGTGGGTACAGAACTTTTGAATGCGGAAAGCAACCTTTCTGGAACTGTGTTCAGAGTTGGCCCCTGCCCTGCGACATAAAGACACCAACATGAGGTCAGCCCTAACCGTGGAGAAGCGTGTTGCAATTGCTGTCTGGAAGATGGCGACTCCTGACTGCTACCGGTCGGTTGCAGACCAGTTTTGAGTCGGGAGGTCCACCATCGGATTAGCCCTCTCACAAGTCTGCCGAGCCATCAATCGCATTCTGCTACGGAAGACGGTGACGTTGGGCAATGTTTGTGAGATTGTGGATGACTTTGCTGCCATGGGATTCCCTAACTGCGGGGGAGCCATAGACGGCACACACATCCCTATTTTGGCTCCAGACCATCTCACGACCCAGTATATCAACAGGAAGGGCTACTTCTCCATAGTGCTGCAAGCACTCGTGGATCACAAGGGGCGTTTTACGGACATCAATGCTGGGTGGTCGGGAAAGGTGCATGATGCCCGCATTTTCAGGAACACTGGTCTGTACCGGAAGCTGCAAGGGGGTACCTTCTTACCTGATCAAAAAATTACAGTGGGGGATGTGGAGATGCCCATAGTCATCCTCGGAGACCCAGCATACCCACTGACGCCATGGCTCATGAAGCCGTACACCGGTAACCTAGATCGCAGCAAGGAGCGGTTCAATTACAGATTGAGCCGCTGCAGAATGACTGTGGAGTGTGCCTTCGGCCGTTTAAAAGGGCGCTGGCGATGTTTGTATGGGAGGCTGGACTTGACGGAGGAAAACATCCCTGCTGTGATTGCGTTGTGCTGTGTCCTTCATAACATTTGTGAAAGTAGGGGAGAAAAGTTTTCCCCGGGGTGGGCTATGGAGGCACAGCGCCTCGAGGAAGCATACGAACAGCCAGTCACTAGGCGTATTAGGGGGGCCCAAGGAGAAGCTGCTCGCATAAGGGAGGCACTCAGGGACCATTTCAATGATGCCCTCCCCTAGTTAACTTCCAGGACGCATCAGGTGCACCTTATGAGATTTTCAATGTGTACAAATAAAGCCACTCTTCAAATTATTTGTCACTGTTTTTATGAAAACCCGAAGGGGGAGGGGGATTACAGGTGGGTGTAGCTGCAGGTCTCTAAAAAGTAGCTCTGGGGGGAACTGCATGTTGCAGTGTACCAGGGGGACGGGTGGCCTTCAAAGAAATTCTTGGAAGGACTACGGGGTATGGGAGGCAGACACGGCTGAACTGTATGGAGTGGAGCCCGTACATTAATCGCCTGGGTCTGCAAAGCAATCATGCTCTTGAGCAGTTCTGTTTGCTCCTTCATCACGCTTATCAGTTCGTCCCTATGTTTCTGCCTCCTCTGTTGGGATTCCTCTCTCCAGGCTCGATTATGCCTCACGGATTCCTCTGCTGTTTTCAGCAGGTCCTGAAACATATTCTCCCTGTTTCTTCGAGCACGCCGCCGAATGTTTCTCATGAGGTCAGCTGAGGTAGACACCGGCCTTGTAAAGGTCGAATCTAAAAAAAAATAATAATAATAAAGCTGTTGTTAACACATAGCCTAGATAACCAATGTAACCTTCCAGTAGCACATTCCACTGGAAGGTGCAGGGCAGTCAACATCCTATGCTTCGCTGAAGCAGACAAGGTACGTCCTAATAGAAAGCTTACTGGGGGCTAACATTCTGCACAGGGCACACAGATGGAACCCGATATCTCTCTCCTCAGAGTGCCCCTGCCAGCTAGAATACATATCCTACATGCCACCGGTTGCAAGCCAGGACCGTATGCTGCTGCACTGTGTGCTGCCATGGTTCCCAGGGCTGTGCTTTGCAGCTGGTGAGGCAGAGTATCCGTCTTTGGGAGCGTAGACACAAACGCTCTCCCATCTAACCTGAGTAGTAGGCTCTGGAGGTACATCGAGGAAACCTTTACTGACCTAAATACAGAAGATTTTTTGACAATCACTGCTTGTGTTGATGCACTTCTAATGAATGCAGAGTAAAGAGCGTGCACAGCGGGGACTGAGACAGCAAGCACCCGCGCCCCGGACAATGATATTTTAGCAGGAGCCATAGCTGCACGAAAGAGAAACTTACTGGAACCCCCCTCTGCTGCCTCAGAGGACACGCTGCAATTCATGTCTTGGGTGGACGTCTCAGCGGGGGTGCAGAAGAGCTCCTGGCTACATGCTGTTGCGCTTCCCTCCAGGTCATCCTCCATCTCCTCCTCCTCATCGATCATGTCCTCATCCTGCTCAGGTCTGGCATTCACTGGATGAGGGGGGGGGGCGATGTGTTGTGGGGTCCCCACTGAGGATGGCTTCTATCTCCTTATAGTACCTGCATGTAGCAGGCGCTGATCCTGAACGGCAGTTTGCCTCCTTCGCTCGGTGATAGGTTATTCTTAGCTCCTTCACCTTTGATCTGCACTGTACAGTGTCTCTATCATAACCTCTCTTGGACATAGCCGAGAAATTATGCCAAATGTATCATAATTTCGCCTGCTGCTGTGTAGCTGCGCCTGCACAGCGGACTCTCCCCAGATGCTGATCAGGTCCAGCACCTCTGCCGTGCTCCAAAGGGGTGCGCATCTTCCATGACGGGCCACCATTGCTACTGATGATCGGCGCTGCACTCCATGAGGAAGAGAACAGGAAGTGAAACAGACGAGAAATTTGAAAATCCCGGGAATCTCATCAGGGTGGGGACTGTTTTGTCACGGCCACAGAGCGGGTTGGGGGAAGACCAGAGAGGATGACTTTGGAATGCTGGGACACTTCTGGAGGCCAATCATTGCGCGGTAAGCATACACACGAGTGGAAAGGCACAACAGCTGTTCCGCGTTAACTGCTACCACCCTCGTCGAGGTGGTTTTTGTATTGCGCTACAACAAGGCAGTTAACGCGCAACAGCCCTATTGCACGTGTGTACGCTGTTGTTGGTATCGCGCGGTAATGATTGTTAATGCGCGATAAAATGATCATGTTTACAAGGCCTGATATGTGGGTTGGAGCCCATGAAAGTTTATGCCCATGTACACACTAAGGTTTATTGCGCAATGAAAACGCCACCGTACACCCTGAAAAGCTCCTTATTGCATTACAACTGCCCTGTTGTAACACAATAATAAAACCACCTGAACGAGAGGAGTAAGCCCTTTTGCGGAAAACCATTTCTGCAATACAGGCTGTGTGTATGGTGAGTCAATTTTATTCCGTTTTAACTGGCCACTCTGGAATACTGGAGCTTGTCATACTTGCCAATTTCCCTGATCTTACAGAGCAGGGAAAGTGACAAATAATGGAATATATCAATTTCACTGCTCTGTTCCAGCAGTGAAATTGACATGGGGGGCTGCTGTGGGGATGGGAGGCCCCAGTGAAGTGGGGGATCCTCTGTCCCCCTGCCACTGGGGACTGGGGAGCCCTGGTGGCTGCCCCTCTTGGGCAGGGGATCAGAGGCAGCCGGTGGGGCTACCCATCCCTGGTGGCAGTGGGACTGCATCTGCCAGGGTTCTCCGGTTCCTGGCGGCGGAGCAGGCTGCAGCCTGCTCCACCACTGGGGAACCGGGAACCCTGGGGACTGCAGCCTGCTCTGCCGCCAGGGACCTGGGAACCTCTATGGCTGCCTACCCTGCTGCTGCTGGGACGTGATCCTGGCACTGCTACTTGGCTTGGTGGAATAGGTGTCCAACATGAACTGCTCTTGGTAACAAAAATTCAAAGGAGCGTGTGGACGCTCCTTTGCGTTACAAGGAGTGCTGTGTGGATGCGTGCAAGCTTTATAGGTATAATGCTTTTCTTTTACTGCAACAACTTTATTGCAGAACAGACTAGTCTAGTGTGTACATAGCCTTGTCTTTAAGATGCCACAGGACTCTCGTTGTTTTTGCTGTACGCAGACAAACACGGCTACCCTTCTGTAGCAGTAATGCTGCACTGGAAGGCAGATGACTATAATAGCCTAATAAATCTTTTCCATCTCTAATTTCTGATTCAATTGCTTCCTGTTATACACTTACACGTAGTCTAATATGAATTGCACTTATAGGCGTGATTTTAACATGGATCTAAATGTATGTACTTATTTGATCTCAGACCCAAAAGGCCAGATTATGATACCCCAAAGAAGTAGATCTTTACACCTCAAGCAAGCTCTCTGAAATTATTTGAAAGGAGAAAACTACTTCATAGTGGGAATAAAGGTTCCCATAATCCAGCTTTATGAAATTTCTGTATGCACAAGATGCTTGCTGGCAAGGAAACAGATGCTTCCTTTTGCTTTTTGCCTCTAAGAGATGTTCCAATAACAAGCAAATGAAGGCCTATCTCTAAATTATTTCAAAATGTTTAACATTATCATGTATATACATGCAATATTGGACAGTGGATACTTGTAGAGGACATTGTCTGGTTTCCATGCATATTTGGGGACTAGAAAAAAGCAGGAGCCATGGAAGCCCAACTAAAATCAGTTTCAGCTATCCTGCGTTTGGTCTAGGGAGTTACAATACTGAAACACTCTACAATTTAATACAATGTGTAAAACCCTAAGCTCACTGAAGTCAATAGCATAATTCTCACTGGCTTCAGCAGGGCCAGTATTTCACCACATAAGTATGTAAGGCTAAGGTTGAATAAAAAGTGTAAACTGAAGCCCTAAAACCATCCTGAACCTGAGCTGCTGGGTCAACAAACTGAGAAAGCGAGACTGATTTGGTAACAAGGCAGCGTTTAGCTGAGAGAGAAGTTTGATTACAATATGGTGTACTAGAAGTCATATTTCCATGCTTTTTAATGAAAGTGTTGTACCAGCCTTTTGGTGTTCACTATATTATCTGTTTACATCTATTTATTTTCAGTTATCTTTGGCTTTGTGTTCTTTTCTCTACCTCAATATTTTACCAATAAAATCTCTTTTAAATGGTAACTGGGAAAATAATATGGCGATTCACCTTGAGTCTGTTGGGCCTTTTTGGAGAAGACAGCCTGAAATCTGACCTTGGCAGTGGGGCAATGTTTTGAGCATCAAGTCTCAGACCTTGGACTGTTGTGATTTCACTCTCACAAAACTGCTGAAGATGGAGGGTGGGTAGGGTTGTCACATCCCTGGGCATGCTTAGAACACACAAGGAGATATTTCTAAAGTACTGCAATCGGGGTTTGTTTGGATGAGCAGGCATTTCTAATTTGGCACCAGTCTAATGAAAAGCCACATTCCATTCCAGATTCCAGCAGCTGCAGACTTCATTGACTTTAAAGATAATGTGTTTGATTTGGGCCGCAGAACTTAAGTGATACTTCAAGTAACTGTCTGTAAGTCCAGCATTTGTTGTACTTTCAGGAAAAAAATGTCCAGAAAATAGTTGTGCTTTACATAAACTCACCCATATTTCAGCTTCTGTTTGGTTTACTGGTATGTTTTATATATATTGGTGTAGATTAAAATATGATGTTTACTTTTGAAAATGAATATAGCATGATCTACTCACAAAGAATGAAAGTGGTGCTGTGACAGAATGAACGGCTTTTCAATCTAGCAGAAAAAGGTATAATGTAATCTAATGGCTGGAAGTTGAAGCTAAACAAGTTCAGAGCGATAATAAGGCATATATATTTTTAATGGTGAGGGTAATTCATCATTGGAACAATTACCACAGATCGTGGTGGACTCTCCATCATTGGCAATTATTAAATCAAGGTTGGATGTTTTTCTAAAAGTGATGCTCTAGAAACTATTTTGGGGGAGTTCTGTGGCCTCTGTTGTACAAGAGTGAGACTAGATGATCACAATCAATGATTCTTTCTGGCTTTGGAATCTATGAATTCCTGGCAGAGGTACTATTTAATAGATAAACAATAAGCAGTTTCTCAGAGTGCTGGGGGAAGTGGGTGTGCACTTTGCTTTTATGTTTCATTGGATGGTGAGGAGGGAAAGAAAGCAAACAGACCCAGATGAGGACCATCATTTGCATGGTATCTTGTGAGGCCATCCAGAAGGAGAGAATGGGGGGAAAGTCTGTAAGCATAACTGGAAACTCTTAAAACAAATAGTTAAGAATCTGGGTGTCCAAGAAGAGACATGCAATGAAGAGATGAATTTATTGGTAAGTGCAGGAGGATGTTTCCTTTATACAGTATTTCCAGTTTAATCTTTTGCCCTCTTTCAAAATGCTGAAAGAAAGGTCTACTTCCAAATTGGAAGGTGAAGTCTGTTGATGAGGTAAATATGCTGCCTGATTTAAATAAAGTCTGAATAACTAATTTGTGATAGTTAAGGTAGTCACCTATCAGTCTTTTTTTATTAATTATATTATTTATTTTTTATAATTTGCTTTTAGCCAGTACATAGCAAAATTTTAAAAGATAAGGAAAGCTTACATTCATTTACTAGACTCATCTAGTTAAGATCTAGTGCCAAGGCCCCAGATTTATTAGCTGATTGTCTATGTTAAAAAGCTATGACCATTTGCAATAGGATGGTATGTCAGGAAGCTTCTTATCTCATTGATTCAGTACATCAATCAGGGAATGTTTCCCCTTCCTTTCCTGTGGACATACTAAAGCCCACATTAGTGGAGTCCTGGCCCCTTAAGGTCTTGGAAGATGTGAAGGCCTGTAGGAAGTATGAAGAGCATCAGATTAGCTCTTTAGTTCCTGACTTCCCTTTCTGAAGCTACTATTTAAAATGTAAATAGGTTTTTAAGAAATTTCCAGTTTGGGGTTCCCTGTGCAGTTAATCTTATCTGTGAATTTCCTGACTTTTAAATTATATTGTTTTATCTTCACTGCACTGCTTTTTGGTAAAGCATTTTAAGTCCTCTCAAGCTTAACTTTGTTTAAATGTCATTGTTTACTTGGAGATGGTAGGGGAGTCCAGACACCGTAAACATCACTGCAGTAAACACAATCCAAGATGTAAGTTGTACAGTTGCTGCCACCTCCTCTAATGCATGCAAAACAAAGTGTTTTTGTGTTTTGTTTTTGATTTTTTGCAAACTAGGGGTTGCAGAGCTTCTTCATATACAACCAAGTTGAAAATGAGGTTTTGAGTGGACTCCGTAGAGTGATAGGTGCTTCTCATAGTAATGAAGGTGGCACAGGAGAGAGCAGAGAAAATGAATCAATGTGTGGTTTCAAGCTGCTACAGTTGGTCCATTGACTGAAGTAGAATGATATAGCTGGGCACTTCCATGAGACACTGCTATTAGAGCAGCTCATAATATTAAAAAATAGAATCGCCATTTTCAAACTTGGATGCCTAGAATTAGGTTAGTAAATCCATATTTAGATACCTAATACAAATAACCTGATTTTCAAAGGTACATTTCCTATGACCCTCATTGGGATTTGCAGAGGCCCAGGCCACTTCTTTCAGGTGACAATATATATGAATTTAAGAGCTTATTTTTAAACATTCAGGTTTGAAAATGTTCACTCAGAGTCAGTGGCAACAATTGGGGGGTGGGCTAGTAAGTACTGAGCGCCCACCCCTGTGTTTTTGTAGTTGCTTGGAATTGCATTGGCTGTGGAGCCAGGAGGGCCATCCCATACTAAATTAGTATGACTGCTGATGGAGCAGTCTGGAACATGATTTGACTCAGCCCCCCTTTTATTCAGATGGATGGGCATCCAGATAAAATTTCAGTGAAAGGTGCTGTGATCTGATGGAAGGGTACCGGAACCAAACAGTGTTGTGACCTGGTGCATGAGGAGGAGCATTCTGTTCTTGTACAGAGGAGCATAGTAGAGTCCATCAAAAACTCAGGTTGTGATGGCACTGGCTCATGTACTATGTGGATAAGAGAGAGGGGAAACTCCCTGGCTGTGGGAGACCTGGAGTCCTTCTGGGAGGAGGGAAGGGGATAAATGGGGATAAGAACAGGGTCCCTGATGGTGGAAGGGCACAGGAGGACAGGAATTTAGCCAATTGCCATACCAAGTAGTATGTGAATTGATGCTACTGCTCAGGTTATGCCTTCATCACAGTCAGAGGTGTGATTGCAGCTTGTGTAGGTGTGCCTGTGCTAGCTTTAATGTAGCTGGCCTAGCTGCTAAAAAGAGCAGTGAAGATATGGTAGCACAGATTCCAGAGCGGTCTAGCAACATGAGCACATATCCAGGGTTCCAGATGGGCTTGTTCAGCGTTGTACTTGGAACTATGTCATTGTGTCTTCACTGCTCTTTTTAGCTAGTTTGAAGCTAACATGAGGAAGCTTACACGAGCCGCAATCACACTTCCAATGGCACTGTAGGTGTGCCATAAGATTTGTCTCTCAGGCAATCAATTAGTTTGAGGATGGTAGTGTTAACAGTAGAAAGTCTTCCCTTTGCGTATTGTAAGGATGGTTTATTTTAATGTCAAGTAAGCTAACTTTTGTAGAATGGACACGACAGTGAGTGTAGGAAGGCTTCGGACCACAGCCTTATATGAGGTATTGCAAGAACGCTGTGTCTAACTTTTTCAGGTGCAGTGGAGAGAGGCTGTTGACCTGGTCACAGTTGAACCATAGTAGCCTGTGGAAGTGCTGAAGTCAGAATTGCTTAACACTGACATTTTTCTGCATATTGCCTTAAGAGACTCTCTTGGCAGCTCCTGCAGATATTATCTACTGGAAATTATTCAAGGACTAAGTTGAGGAGGTAGTTCTGGTTTATAATAATGAAGAAGATAATCTAAATACATCTCTGTTTTTATAGGCATTCATTTAGAGTAAGTAGTATGGATTGGAAAAAAATCAAATCATAAATGCGAAATCCAGACCTAGCTAAAAGAAATGTAGAGCCAAAAGTATGCTTTTTAAAAATGCAGAAATAGCAATTACATTGAATGTACAAAATAAGTTAGGCATTGTCACTACTGGTAAATAGGTTTCATTAATCCACTTAAAAGTTTGTTGGGGGCTTTTTAAACTGCACATGTATGGAGTGCCCGTGAGGTTACATGCTAATTGAATACAATGAAATTAATTTTTGAATAAATAATTTAGCTGTAGAGGATCTTCATAATAAGCAAGGATTAATGAGATTTTGAAATTAACAGTGAATTAATTGCCAGGATTCTGCAAAGCATAAACCTATTGTGGATGAAATGAATAAACGCAGGCCTGCATTTTGTGAAAATCCCCCACTCATTATTTAGTTCCTCATATTCTGTTTGGTCAGCACTACATTCCTAACCCTCATTAGAAAACATTCAATAAATCTTATTGTTCGTCAGCCAAATTATTGCCAGTAATGATTGTCATTTCTGGTAATTCTTCTTAAGATATTGCCTGTAATAATGCAATCATATCTTTGCCCATATTTTATTACTTCAGCTCTCTTAACCTATTTAAAAATAGAGATACTGCTTTCAAATTCCTGAACAAAATACGGCAGATGTGGCTTTTACTAGATTTTTTTTTTTATACCAGACTTTCATATTAAAGGATTCAGAGCCCAATAAAGCACAATATGTATTTTCAATATAGTGTATTTTATACATTTATCAAAAGTCCTTTTATCTCTTTTTGTCATATTATTTGAAAGATTATTGACCTGAAAACATACTCCTTTATTTTATGCTTTTAAAAAGACAAAATGTTTGGAGTTCTCTAGTGGAATAGTTCTTGGGTTTATTTTGTTGCTGATAAAACTATCCAAGTGTAAATTCTTAGTTGCTAAGGGTATATTTATTCATATGTTGTGATTTTATACATTGCACAATTATACATTATAGAAATTTCATAATGCAATTTTATACAAATTTATATCATTACATATAAAATTACTACTATTGTCTATTATTTCCATTTGAACGCTTTAGGATAGTATACACACAAAAGAACATTAAAAGTACATTAAGGTTGCAAAGTCAAGCGCCTAAAACCAATTGAATACAGTGGTGTTGGAACAATTTATATAGTGAGGGTGCTGAAAGCCATGAACAAAACTGTAAAACCTGTATATTCTGGAAACCAAATCAAGGCCAGAGGTGCCCTTAGTTTGAATGATGACCTAGGGTGCGTCTACACTGGAAACTTAGGTTGACTTAAGGACGCTTAAGTCGACCTACACAAAGCCGCGTCCACACTGGTCTTTTCTTACCTCGACTTAAACATTTCTTTAAGTCGACTTAATAACAGCTTAAGTCAACTTAATAACACCACCTCTGACGGTCGACTTAAGCCTTAAGTCAACTTCTTAAGTCGACTTAAAGCCAGTATGGACGGCTATGTCTACTGTTAAATCGACTTAACAAGGTCGACTTAAGTCGACTTAAAGTGTAGTCACTTTGTTAAGATAACTTAACAAGGTCGACTTTAAGTTGACTTAAAGTCGACCTTGTTAAGTCGACTTAACAGAATTGAATTAACTTTACCAGTGTAGACATAGCCCTAGAGAACTGTATCCGATCTCTGCCTGTGCCATAGAGTTCATATATAATACTGAAGAAGTCACTTAACTTAAATTTTCCATAAGAATCCACTAATTGCATGTTACTCATTTTCTGTGTGCCCATCTTGAGATGCTGTTGTCTGAGTTGCAGAAGTGCTCTCTTACATGTATGTTTGAAGGTTGTGGGAGCTATGCTTTCAACATATAAATGGCTATTGAATACTGAATACTGTGAAAAATTATGTCTTTGACTTGCACATCCAAAATTTGGCCATAATCACTGTAAGTCCATTCAAAAAATAGGGATAATGATATCAGCTCACATCACCATGGTATTTTGAAAATATTCATTAATGTTTTTTAAATACTCGGGTACTATAGTGGTAAGCGCCATAGAAAAGCACATGAGGAAATGAATAAATCTTTTTCAGAGCAGGGTCTGAATAGCGGCCAGTAAGTAAAGCAAAGGGGCCTACCCTGAATGATGAGAGTAAAACAAAATATTGACTATCTATGAGTATCATCCATCCTGAGCACTGAATGAGGTAGGGATCCTGTGAAAAAATAGTAAGTGATTATGTAATTAAAAATTGTATCATAATGCATATGCAAAAAGAGGATGACTGAAGGTTATACAGTCATTTCCTAACTTTGGAATGTTTACTTTGCAACCTTATCTTTATTTTAACACAGATCTGTGAGTGTAATACTATATAAAGTAGCATATAATATAGTACCACTTGCCCTAAATTAGTCTTCAACAAAAATAATTTAGTTACACTTAATTTGAGCTAAGATTGCTAAGTTTTTGTTTTAACAACAATAATTTGGTGTTTTCTAATTGTTTACATTATGAAATCTTCCTTTTTATTATTATTACTCTTCATTAAAATTCATTAATGATACTAAGGTGCAGTCCTGCAAACACCTATGCACATAAGCATGTGAGTAGTCCCATAATTTAAAAATAAAACAAACAAAAATGCTTAAAAACAAAATTACATTCTTAAAAAATTTTTGCAACCTCCATAAAACAACTTAATGACCCAGCTTGAATCCAGGATTGGTAAAATAAGAACCTTTTCCTATCTGTAAGAGTTAAATTGTCCTTTTATCTTTCAGATAGGTGCTGTCCTTTGAAATTAAAGGACAACATCTGAAGCTAGTTTACCAGATCATATTTTAATGTGCTCATGAAAAGCTAAAACCCATGTATGGTTTGGACAAGTTTCCCTCACATATCAGTGCACATATGCTTTACCTCTGATATTCCAGCCTTAGGTCTTTGCTGAGCATACACTTCCAGTCATGCTAATTTGTGCTGTGGTTTTGTGATTTGGACAAAAGTCCACAGGATAATGTTCTCAAAAACCCATAGTAATTTCTGACTTCTCAGGATCTGAACCTACTTCTCCAGAGATAGACACCAAAGAGGTCACTAAACCCACTGCACCAACCAGCCCTGACAAATTACATTTAAATTCAATACTTATAGCTATTAGTGAAAATCATTAAATAATACTTATGGACTCTGACAGATTTGCACCTTGCTGAAAATACAGTTTTCAGCATGATCTGTGATTGATTACCCGGTAGTGAGCTACACTAACAAGATGAACAAATTCCTTATTTTATTACCTGAAACAAAACAGGGCTTCTACCTCAGTGTTAATGCAGCAGCTGCCAGTATTAATTCTACCTCAGGAAAACCAAATTTCAGATAGGTTAAGTTGTCCCTAGGCCCTCATTAAAACTTGGCTTTTTTAATTTACTGTGGGTTTGCAAAAATAAATACAGTCAGAAAATAATACATTTCTTCATAAGACCAAAGACACCAAAGTAGTAATTGTTTACCTAATTCCTAAGAGCTGTATTTCGGTGACCATATAAATGTGATTTTGAACAGTTTACAGTTTTTTACTTATAATAATGATTCTTACATTTCAATAAAGAAAGCAATTTGTCTATCTTTCTTAAATTGAAAAATAGCAGAACAACAAATATAGTGTAACTCAACCAGAATCACTATGTGCTTCGCGTTGTTTCTTGCATAATCAGAGGATAACTATTTGAGATATACTTGTGGTATCTATATTTGAGGTAACATGTTACTGCATAGTTTCTCTTAGTACTTGACTATGCATGGATTATTTCAGGACAACTCTTCAGGAACAGCTATTCCTGAAGAACTCCATGTGTTCTGCTAGAAGAAATCCTTGTTCCTGATTAGCTTAGCACATTTTGAGTTTGCATACACATGGAGTTGATCCTGATTAATTGTTCCTGGCCAACTCTGGGCATACTTATTCCAAAATAAGTGTGTCCACACATGAAGTTAATCAGGAATAGTTATTTCTGAATAACCCCATGTGTAGACAAGCTTTCAGCTCTTCTAAGCTAGCTGATTGGAAATTTTCCAATAAAATGGGGTTTCAAAGTAAATGTACCGGTATCCATTTAGATGAACTTCTGACGAAACACCATCAGGGTTCCATCAGAATCCTGCCTGGTTTCCTGCCAGCTTAGCTGTTGCGTAGCATTGGCTTCCAAAGATTGTAACTTTGGGGGAGTCCCACTATGTGGGGGCTGCCTTGGAGTTGGACTCCAGAACTTTCAGGGTTTGCAGCTCCAGGTCCTCCCTCATTGAGATGCTCTGAGCTTCCAGGCTTCTTGTCAGCTTCCAGGCTTTCTGGTTCCTGGCTCAGCTGGACTCTTTATAGCTTGTAGGCTTTCTTCCAGCTCCCCATCAGTCCACTAGGGCTGATGGGGAGTCAAGAGCCTTGAAGTCCCAGAAGCCACAGCTGGGCTGGGTACCTCAGACCCTTGGCTCCCAGGCTCAATTTCATTTTGAAAGTTTCAAAACAAAACATATTGATTATTTTGACCTTTCCCCCTAAATTTTCCCCTGCTGAGGAAATCTCAAAATTTCTTTGTGTTTAAAAAACCCCCCTCAAAATATTTTTGTTTCAGAATTTTGGGATTTCCTGTGGAATGGGGAATACCCATTTTTGACCACCTCAACTCCTAAGTCACTTTTGAAAATGGGATGTAGGTTCCTAAGTCATACAGGGTAAAAATTTTTAAAGTGCCCAAGTGACTTAGGACCCTACATCCCATTTTCAAAAGTGACTTAAGAACTTCAGAGCATTATT
>VOCT01102680.1:0-19270 GCA_007922175.1 Pelusios castaneus | reverse complement strand
GACACAGCCTTAGATCCCTGTCAGCAATACTACCACCTAGTTAACTAGTCCCCACTTCATAGCTGGGTAACTGAGTGTTTTCTTCCTCAGGATAGTCCTTTGTACTTGTCTTTATTGACTTCTATACTCTTGATTTCAGACCAATTCTCCAATTTGTCAAGGTAATTTTGAAGTCTAATCCTGTTCTCCAAAGTCCTTCAACACCTCCCAGCTTGGTGTCATCAGAAAATTTTATAAGCATACTCTCAACTGCCTTGTCCAAATCATCCCTAAAAATATGGACTAATACCAGACCAGGACTGCCCCCCTGCAGGACACTGCCTGATCCATCCTGCAAGTGTGACAGCAAACCACTGCTGTCTAAATTTAATTGATCGATAGTTCTGTGGTAAAATAGAGAGTCCTGCTCCTGTGGTGCCACAGTTTTAAGACTGATAGAGTAGAAATCACACTTATATTTGTAGGCTCTAGGAACATATGAAGAATGAAGATCATGTCTGCACACACAGACACAAGTTCGCCAAACAAACAAGGTGTCCTGGGGCACTTTTAAAGACTAACAAATTTATTTATCACATGAGCTTTGTGGGAGAAAATCCCACTTCATTAGATGCTTTGAAGATGGGGATCTTAACACAAGTTAGAAATTCTGCCTGCATGGTAAATCTTACTAAACAGATGATTAAAGTTACAATAACAAATATATAAAACCCAAAAGAGCCTCTGCAGTAGCTAATGCTGAATTTATATTCACACACCCAAAGATATGCATTCTGATGGAGCTCTGAAGAGGTCTTCACAGATAAAGAGGTTCCTTCTGGGCTTTTCCCAATGAGGTCTCCCCTCGGCATCTTCCAACTTTTTTCCTGATCAGGGAACCTCTTTTATCGTGTTGTTCTGGAAACATCTAACACTTGATGAATACGCATGAGGCTACCAATCTCCTTTTCCTTATCTGTACTTCCACACCCCATACATTTTGGAATGCCCCCCTTTTCATAGGTTGTCCTCTTAGTCCCCCTTTTTCTTATTAACACCTTGTTAACATTTACATCCGCCTGTTTCTTGTGTAACTTGTAGTCAGAACAGAGCATTTCATGATATCACAATTAGGTAACTTGAGGTCTAGATGGGTACAGCACAGTCTATTTTTCCATCCATCACATGTTGGCACATTGTTTAGAGTAATCCTGTGGTTTTCTTTGTATAGGGTCAGTTTTAAGTCGCCCACTCATCTCAAGTCTTTTTAAGCCTGAAGCCTAGTGTAGTTACACTGAAATCTTACAGACCTTTTCCAGTTACATGCCAGCCTTGCTTTACTTATATACCTAACACAAACACATCATTCCTCCATAGACGTCAATCTTATACTCCAATAGTCCTTTCCTACTTATATCTATTCATTAGCCATTCGTTATCCCCGGTGTGACAAATCATATGAGTTCACCATGGCAACAACAAAATTCAGGGATAAAATGAGTTGATGGCTACAGGTAACTACTCATTGAGTATGATCTTTCAACCGGTTGTGCACCCACCTTATAGTAATGTAGTCTAGACAAAAATATTTCCCTAATTTGCTTTTGAGTGTCACGTGGGACTATGTCAAAAGCCTTACTAAAATCAAGATCTGCCATTTACTGCTTCCCCTTTCCTCCCAGTAGGCCAGTCACTCTATCAATGAAGGAAATGAGGTTGATTTTACATGATTTGTTTTTGACCAGGAGTTGGAAGTACAAAAGTACACTCTGCTTTTTGTAGGATAGAGGCCTTTTTGTGAGACTCTAGAGCAGTGGTTTTCAAATCATGGGGGTCGGGACCCAATACTGGGTCATAGACCCTAAATCACTGGGTCCCAGGGCCCCCTGCTGCCGCCACTGAAAGACTGGGATGCATTGCTCAAAGATGTAATTTTTGGATCACGGGTATAAACAATTTTTTTTTCAATGGGGTCCCGAGAAAAAATGTTTTAAAAATGACTGATCTAGAGAGGCATCCAGGGTGTTTTAGCTCACAGATCATTGTTTTCGGTTTAATTTTCTTCCCATCAGTTTTGGGACCCAGTGCTAGAGTGTTCACAGGATTTGTACCCGAGCAAAGGATGAAGCCTTTTACATAAAAAAAAAAAAAGAAAAAAAAAAAGAGAGGAGCAGTAATAACAGATCACACAGAAAATTGTCACAGTCAGAGATAAAGTCTGGGGCCTCAGCAATCAATCTGAGTCAGTTTATTAGCCAAAGAGAACCAGTATGTTGAAAAGTATTGCATGGTTTTACTTGACATCTTTAGAAATTATCATTAAATTAAGAGGTTTTATTTCACACTATAATACACAGTTGTTGAATAGCTATTAGGTACTTTTCACTGATCTATTGTTGCAAACAGGACAGTCATATTTTTACCCTATTTCACTACAACATTTAATGGCATAATTTATTTCTATGAAGTCCAGAACTACCCTCCTTTTCTAAGTTATCACTGTTGTGTTTTGGTTTTTTAATTCTAGTTATCTTTTCTACAGTGTTCCTCCCCCTCCCCCCAAGAGTCTTTGAATAAATACAATTTTTACATTTTAAAACAGGGTCATAGTTTGATGGACTACTGACTAAGTTAGTGCTTTGGGGGGGAGGTGTTAAGATTTGGGGTCAGAGAAAGGAATCTCATTTACTTGTCTTAGTAATTTCTTTTCTTCATTGCTCTAGTCTTTATATCCATAGATTTTAGAGTTTAAATTTAGTCCTATAACAGGAACCTATCAACAAAGATGTTAAGTAACTTCAGAGGAGAATTTGAGAAAAAGAAAACCAACTGTATATACATGTTTATTTTACCTTTCCGAGTATAGGATTCAATGCTAAAATACCACTGAGGCACTCTCCCTAATAAAGCTGCCCATCTCACTCACACTATGGCAGTTTCTCTAAAAAGATGAACTTCAGAACCTTATTGTGAAGCTTCTGAAAGATTTTGAAGACTTACATCAGCTGTTCTCTCTGTAGCTCAAGGCTGGAAGCTGAAAGGGATCTGATTATCAGGCCTAATAATTAGCTCAGGCCAGATCCACTATCTCATCAGACCTAATGGCTGATGAATTATACAACCCAGGAGTCTAAAGAACGGAGGAGCACAGTGAGCAATCTGAAAACAGACATATGCTATTGGCTCAGTTGTTTGAACGTACTGATTCTGTTTGAGATCTAAATCTACTGGGCAGAAATAAATAAATAAGGGAAGTGATATCTAGGGTTCCTTTTGATTATGTTTCTTAGAAGTCACCTGAAATGAATTCAAATCCTCCCTGAAATCATTTATTCATTGTAGAAGAGCAGCTAGTCTTGGCATCAGGCTGCGAGCGACTAGCAAGGCCTGAGCAGTCCTGTACTGCTTCTGTTTCTCCTCCCCTTCACAAAACCTGCCAGACACCCTTCATTGCGTTCCCTCTGGCGCAGGAATATTTATGAGCTGGGCTCCCACCACCACCTCATCTAATATGCAGCTTCTTAGCAGCTTTCCCAAGACAGGCCACTTCGCTGTTTCTGCTCTCCCTTCTGCGGCCTTCTCTTTAGCCCTTTATACAGCTACGAGCTAATGGGGCCGGCAGCTGCCTCTAATTACCCAATTAGCTGCTGCTTTTCTCCAGTCAGCTCCCTACATGTGATACTGTGACAAAAGAACCCATGCAGTTACAGGCTGCAGAAAGGCAAATGTCAAGCAGGAGTAGAGAGATTATTTTAGCAGCTCTCTGTGACACGGGAACAGCCGCTGCTGTATACAGCTCTGGTGCCCACAATTCAAGAAGGATGTCGATAAACGAGAGGATTCAGCGAGGAACCACAAGGTTGATTAAAGGACTAGAAAGCCCGTCTGCTAGTGACAGCCTCAACAAAGAGAAGGTGAGGCAGGTGCCTTGATCCCAGAGTATTCGTATCTAAAGGGGGAACAAATATTTAGAAATGGACTCTTCAATCAAGTCGCACTAGGCAATAAAGTGATACCATGGCAGGGAGCTGAAGTTAGACCAATTCAGACTGGAAATACAGTGTGCCCTTTTAACAGTGAGGTTAATTAACCATTTGAGGAATTTACCAAGGATGGGATCTCCATCACTGGCAATTTTTAACTCAAGATGGGATGTTTTCCAAAACCTCTGCTCTAGGAATTATCGTGGGGAGGCTCTCTGGCCTGTGCTGTCCAGCAAATCGGACAGTGGTCCCTTCTGGCCTGGAGTCTCGGATTTTGCTGGACAGTGGCTACTGACAGGAAGCAGAAGATTAGCCTGCATGAAAGCACGTGGCAGGTGCTTCCCTTCAGCCATTGAATTCTGTTCTTCGCGTTCTACTTTCCTAAGCATGGGAAGCAGCCGACTTGTTGAGGGGGTTCATGATTATCCAACAAGGAGACAACAAGAGCCATCATCCCAATATTTATCACCCCGAGTGATGCTTTCTGATGCAGACAGTCCTATTGATTGCAGTGGGTTTTGCTCACATGAATAGGATTTCCTAGATCAGGTCCTTTGTTTCCAATTATTATTTGCAGGAATGGGGCTGTGCCCTGCAATCAGAGATCTTGGGCAAAATGGCGGGTCCCACACGTGAAGAAGCCAGGATGAAGCCCTTGAGGAACATGCACTGTAGGTGTCCTGTAACTTGGGTCTGAGTCCACATCCATTGCAGCCACTGGGAAGATTCGCATCAATCCAGCTGGGCATTGGGCTGGGCAGATGGTGGGTGGGGAGTTGGCCTTCAAAATGGCTGGCGTTCTTTTCACTACAGTCAGTCACAAGGGATCCAGAGCACGGGGGTGAAAGCCAGATGGTCACCTTCCATCTCTGACCGGGCTCCAGCCCTGGGGACCCAACATGCACAGTTGTTTCCACACAGCGGAAACCAGTAAGGAAACTGTTTGAACCCTGCCAGTAAGTAGTGATGTCCTCCGGATGCCCTGTCTGTCCCACAGATGGCTAGGGTGCCCCTTGGCCCCCAGATTCCCGTGGCAATAACCCCCATCCTTCGCAGCAGTTCCCTCCGTTCTGAACTGGCATAATCAGCTCCTCTGAGCGGCAGCCGCCTCGTGCTGTTCTGGGGACTCCGAGTCGGCAGAGAATGCCTGTCGGTTGAACAGGTCCATATTCTTCTCAGCCCACATACACTCGGGGAAGCAAGGGGACCGTCACGTCCTAAAGCGATGAACTGTCAGCAAGATACACAAAGTGCACACAATATTTGTGCCAATCCCTCATCAGCAACAGCCACTAAGCGAGGAAAAAATAAATCCTTCCGAGAAAGTGAAGAGTGGAATATAGTGTACGAAGATAAACCAGCCATGATACCAGCCACAGACGGATTGATTCTACAGCTGACTAAGGAATGAACAGAAGCTACCTTAATTAAATACCTGGAAAAGAAGATGGGTGGTCAGGGCTATCCCTTGTGGGGAGTGGGGCCCCGGGCCAATCAGCCTAAGGGCTCCCCCCGGTCCCTTCACGCTGGAAAGGGGGGGGGCGGGCCAGCCCACTCTGCCCCCGGGAACACCAGCCACCTACCCCCGGGGATCCAGAGCTGCTGCTCCCGGTGGGAGCAGGCCCCAGTCCCGGCCACGGCCGGGGACCTGTGCCCACTGGTGGGGCCAGTCCTTTGCCTTCAGCGGCAAACCAAACGCAGTGGGGTGCGGGGAGCAGGCTGCACAGCAGTGGGGGGACAGTGGAGCCCACAGAACCATGTGGCTCGGGGCAATCACCCTGTTCACCCCCCCCAAAGGACGGCCCTATGAGTGGTAAAGTAAAGCTCTGACACAAAACTATTGCAGTTAGCCAAGACTGGAAAAGACTGTGCAAAATTTCAGAGAGATCTAACAAAGCTGAGTGAAAGGGGAACTGGATGGCAGAAGAAATTTAATATTGACAAATGCACACTGGAATGAAAAGTGTGAACAACCCATAGCCTTACAGGGTTCTAAAAGGGTTGCTATCCACTCAAGAAAAGTACCTGGGCAATACTGGGAAGTAACCTGGGAAGAAAAGTACTTCAGACACTTGAATGAAAACATCTACTCAGTGTGCAGCTGAGCTAAAAAAAAAACCCAAACAAGCACAGGAATAATTTGATGATAGAAATTGCAGTTTCTAGGAAAAAAGTTTATTTTGCCTCCCCCCTCACCCCCCAAAGTGCCATCTGGAAAATCAAAATGAAATGTGTCATTTTACCTCATTTCAAGCTGAATCAGAATTCTTTTTTGAGTGACTGGAAACATTCAGTTTTGGACCTAAACAAACAGAGTCCTGTGGCACTTTTCAAAACTAACACATTTATTTATCACATGAACTTTCATGGGAGAAAATCCCACTTTGTCAGCTGCTTTGAAAATGGAGAACTTTCAGAATGGGAGGACAGGGAAGTATAAAAAATAGGATCAGGTCAGGCTGTAACAGCAAATCAAAGCAGATGTGAAGATTCAAACACTGGGGAACAGCACATAGAGGAAGATGAGGTCAAATCACCTGCTGTAATGAGAACAAAATCTGTAGTCCCTGTTTAACCCTGAGGCAAGAGAGTCGAAACTACATATGAATTCCAGTTCTGCAGTTTCTCTCTGAAGCTTCGATTTGTTATTTATTCATTTGAGCACAGCAGTTTTGAACCTGTTGAACAAAACGTTAACCAGCATTTCTCTTTCAGCGCATTGCCATCGGGAGCTGTCGTCAGAGCCTCTCATTCTTTTCTATAGGCTGGGCTTCCTGGAAGCCTACATCTTCCTGTAATGCAATGAAATTACCCTCTGGGTCAGCTGCACTGTGCATCCTGGGAACCACATGACTGTTGGTCCATTTTGGGAGATATAGTCTGGTCAGGGAGTCTAGCCCATAAGGGGCATCAAAGTCACAAAACTACAACACCTGTGATGTAATGTGCCACTTGCCAGGGAGCACAATGAGAAGAGATAAAGTAGTCAGTGGTTTAGAGAGGGTGGAATGGGAACTTCTTTCTCCCTGTCTCATAACACAAGAACATGAGGACACACAAACCTACGTAAAACTACTTTCTCACAGAACAGGAAATTAAACACCAGACCTCACTGCCATATCGTGTTACTGAGAGCAAGTTCAGCACCGTGTTTCCCAACCTTTTGACTCAGGGGCCACGGATACCATCTTTACAACGCTGAAGGGCCAGCAGTCTCCACACAGCCCCCATCCCCAGCTGCAGCCAGACAGAAGGAGGTCAGCAACCAGGCGCGGCAAGGAAATCATATGCATCCTGTAGCCCCCTGCGACTCCCTAGGCAGTGGCTCCCTTCTGCAAGCAGGGGGATGTCAGATCATTCTTCCCTCTCTCTGGCTCCAGTGGAGGTCTCTGCACCTGTGGTCCCAGCCGGAGCACTTTGCTATGCTCCCTGCTATAGCCGAGTGTGGGGAGGGAACACTGACCTCGCATCCCTTCTTGTCTGCAGCAAGGAGCCTGCACCAGTCTGGCAGCCCTGCGGCAACGCACTCTGCCCGGGTCCTTTGACAGTGGCTCCCTTCTGCAGCCAGCAGGAAGGAATGACAGGCCACTTTGAAAGACCCAATGGGCCACTTCTGGCCCACAGGCCATGGGTTGGGAACCACTGATTTAGCATGACTCAAAAAAGGTTGGGCATTTATTGGCTAAAGAATACCCAGTGTTACATACTAAAAAACACAGCCAAGAGCTTTCACAGAATTATAAATCCTGATGCTTCAGAGCAGAACCCAACCTCTAAATACTGGGGGTCAGGAGGAAATTTCCACAGAGGCAGATTATCCCCTATGATACCAGGCCCTGCAAGAGACAGGATCATGGACTAATACAGACTAATAAAAGACTATTCCTAGCTTCAAAACTCACCCATTTGCACAGACCTTGGCTATTGGGGGCCCTAGGCGAAGGCCTATTGTGTGGTCCCCTATACGTCTACTGGGTCCCCCCCTGCCTCCGGCTCCAGCCCCAGGGTACAGCTCCTCCTCCTGCTGCCGACAGAGACAGACACAGCTTTTGGGGTAGGTGAAGCAGGAGACGGGGCCCCTTACTGCTCGGGGCCCTACGCGTGTGCCTGCTTCGCCTACCACAAACGCCGCCTCTGGGGGCAGCACAGAGTTTGTGCACCATTGAATTCCCATTTAAGACCAAACAGGTTTTACATGAGAATAGAGCGGTGCATAAATCTTTTCCTGGCTCTTTTGCAAAACAGGGATCCCACCCGGGGGTCGCACCTTAAGGTGAGAAAACATTGGTAGCTTGGTTTAGCAAGTTTTCTTGAATTTATTGTCATCAAATACCACCTTTTAACATCAGCCAGTGTGGTTTCATTATAATCTTGCACCATGTTCTCAGACACATACTCCCTTTTCAGTATCAGTTCTTGCTTTTGGTACAGACTGTTCTCATAGATGCAGACGAGCTAATTAATAACCTTCGGTGCCACAGTTTCTTAGAAATGAGAATCACAGCAATAATTTGGGCTGGTAATATATATCGCTACATAAAATCGTACAGTAATTCTGAGCAGAGTTAAGCCTCCCCACCTAAGTGGGGTTTTTTGTTTGTTTGTCTTTTTTTGGTATATTAATAAATAACTGCTAAAATGAATAAATCATTACACAGCAGGCTGCATTTATTGTACTTTGCAATTCACAGAGAAAATCCAGAAAAGAATATATTTTAACACCTACAACTAAAGCGTGAAGAGCTCTCTCCTGTCGACTCATGCTGCTGGTTTTTGAATCCTCTTCATTTAAATAACCCATTAGCCAGCTTGTATGTTTGTTGTCCTTTTTGACCGTTTGTTTGTTACGAACTTTTTGGATTCTCTTCTGTTTGGTTCCTGATTAGACAAGGGCCTGGAAAACACTTAATACCTGCAGGAGTGGAGAAAATGGGATGTACGGTCCCCTACCAACAGATGAACCAGGATAATTGTTGGCACAGTCTGAATGGCCTGTCTGAATTGGGCAATTGCTTTAATTCATCACTTTAATTATCCAAAGGGCCAGTCCACTCGGAACTCTTCTGGCTACAGCTTAAGGGATTTTTCCCCCATTTTGGCTTGCCAATGTACCGTTTCCAACAGAGTTCACCGTAATTAGACCTTTCCCTGTTTCAAATCTCCTGCATGTTGGAGCAAGGCAGAGGTAGCGTGGGGGTTAATAGCACTACCCTCCCTTTCAGGGTTGTTGCGAGGATGAAATCCAGTAGTTAACTAAAATTGAACTTCAAACATATTTAAACTAGTGGGTTGCATCTTCATTGCCTCGGCAAGGCAAGCTGTACACCCAGTGAGAGACAGCAGCGAGTTAAACTACTGTCCGTAATATGCGAGCCGCGGGGGGATGCAGCGGAGAGTGGGAGAAAATCCTCCATGTAGAAAATGCAGAACTTGGAGGAGGAGCTCCAGGAAGTCAGCCTGTGTGCACATGGCTGGAATGCGGGCTGGTTCATAGAATCATAGAATCATAGGGTTGGAAGGGACCTCACGAGGTCATCTAGTCCAACCCCCTGCTAAAAAGCAGGACCACTCCCCCTAAATTATCCCAGCAACAGCTGAGTAAAACCTTCTCTGAATAAAACACCAGTTTAGTTCTAGAAACACTGAGTCCTTTCATGTTATTATCCAGCACAGGAAACCTTTCTACCTACAGCACCAGGCAGCCTGTGGACCAGATTTTCCTCTAAATGAGGATTTTCCTGATTTCTCATTTTCACCAGCTTGAATAGGCTTTCTGTTTATTGACCTCGCCCTGAAATTTTGGAATTGAGCAATTGACATTCAATAGACATCATATCACAGACAGACTGACATGGAATGTAGATCCTCTCTTTGCTTGGCCAGTTACCTACTAAACCGAAGTCCTGTGATTCAACACCCTATAGGGCAGGGACTTGGATGTTGAGCACCAGGGCTGTCCCTGGGGGAAGGGCGGATGAGCAGAGTGACTGCCCCAAGCCTGCAGCTTCTTCCCCCTTCTCCCAAGAAGCTATAAACAGAGCCACTCATCCAGCAGTTGAAAGGAAACAAGACGGACGCTACACTGTGTGGGTGAAATGTAATCACAAGAGGCTGGAATTTTCAAGAAGCCTAAAGAAGTTTGGCCCCAAATTCCCATGGGCTTGTTTGGGCCCCCAAGGCTTTCTAGACAATCCCAGCCTCAAATGCCTAAATAATGACCCAGGCACCAGCACCGGTCATATTGTTTCCAATGAATTGCCAAGACAGCTGCAGCTCCCTGGACCAATATAGATCACTGACCTCAGAATAAAGTGCTGGAGAGCTGAGCCCAAGAGAGCCTTAGTTGAGGAGAACCATCTGTGAAGGAATTTCCAGAGTAAACCTGGGGAATACAGGCTGCTTGAAAGATTGCTACCAAACCTTCATTGCTGGCACAAACATTTCTGCTGCAAACAGGACAGCATTCACAGCTTCAGCCATCCCCGTCTCTCTTCCCATCAAACCACCACCTTCTTACTCTCCGCAGAGGTTTCTATAACCCAACAAGAACTAGAGACACTAGGAAGTCCACAAAGGACATCACTATTCCTGTCAATTTTATGTGGGAAATGCTCAGATGGTGAGCGCCATAAAAGCCTACACTAGACAGATTTAACAATGAACAAACAGGCCACAGCAGCTCCATAAATGAATAAGATCACTATCGGATTCTTCAGACAGTTCACAAAACCTGTAAAAGACAATATGAAATTACCTGTCTGTATGCGAGAATTTCCCCCATCTCTCAGCGGTTTGTGGCTGATTTATGCTTTGAAGTATGTGGGATTGTATCACTTGTAATTTTCTTTTTTATCTTTTCTGTTACAAGGGTGCTCTACTTACTCTTATATATGTAAAATCTTCTGAACCCTGCCGAGCTCTTGGCTTCAATAATTTCTTGTGATGAGTCCCACAGATTAATTATTAAGGATACTTTTGTATAATAAGTGAAACCCGTTTTACATGTTTCACCCATTACTTTCATTTTTGCCTCTGTACAGTTTATTTCTATAAAAGTTGGATTCATGCATATTCATACCCTGGAGGGCAGGGACAGGATATAGAATAACCAAGACAAATTAGAGGAGACAAATTAGAGTTGTCTGAAAAAAATAAGTGTGTGAAATGTACCATTGGCATCCGCTAGTGTGATAAATGGAGACCAAGGCAGCTAGGAGCAGGATAACAGCTCCGTGCCTGGTAAGTACAGATGACAAATGGCTCTAGCCATTCCATGGGGCCCTGGCCAATGTATCTTCATGGGCTGTTCCAAGAAGAAAAGTTCCTGTGGTGAATACATGGCTGAAGTTCTGGGGAGGCCAACAGGCAGCTCCAAAAGCAAAGCCAGAATGCCTTGCAGCTGAAGAAAAGGTGGGTCAAACAGCGAGAGGAAAGATCAGGCTGGCTGTACAGCATGAGGACAGGGTTTCAGTATAGGAGCAGGTGCTGGCTTTGCAGTTCCTGGAGCAGGAAGGGTGGCTAAGGGAGAACAGAGCTCAGCAGAATGAGCTATTTGAGCAGCTGGTATCACAAATGGTTGCAAGAGATGTTCCTGGTGCATAATCGACACCACAGCCTGAATCCCTTACGTGCAACTCTGTGCTGCAGTTCAGAAACAGCTTGGGAAACTCCACGGCTGAGTGGTCCATGTAACCTCCATATTACCCCCTTCTCCCAGCACCCTGCGCGAGTCAAATGAGGAAGGAAGGGAACAGTGAGCAAGGAAGTAGTGTAGGGAGTTTCCGTCTTGCCTATGGTTCCACTATTTGCACTTTTTCATGCACCTGGTTTTTATTGCTTTTGCCCCTCGGTGCGGTTCCCTTGTTAGCAGTGTTTCGATGGCAGCTGGTCTGCGAGGCCCTGGGTTAATGATGTACTTTTCTAATATATGTGCACAAATAAAGTTTTGCCTGACGTTGAGGAAGTTTATTTCTATCATGCTTCACACCACGAGACGTGTATTCAACATGATACCAACAAATGCCCCATCAGAGACAATGAGGTATTAGTATAGAAAAACTATCATTATCTACAGAAACTCACACTTCAGCCGCTTGCTTACATCAATCCATTGTGTGAATATGGTCATTCATCAGTACATTGCCGGGCCCTAAAATTCTCACCTCTCCCCAAGCCCCTCACCTGTCTCACAATGCCCCCACCACCCCACAGTAAACACATTATAGACTCATAAAGTCTAAGGTCAAAAGGGGCTAATGTGATCATCTAGTCATTCATCTAAACAGTCATCTAGACATTCCCCTCTTCCACTGGGCCAGCACAAGGCACCCCTGACTTCTCTTCTCTTGTGCTTCCAGCTCCCGCAGCAGTGGGCGCACATTCTGGGGCCGTGTACCATGTCAGCGGCCCCTCACAATTGTAAGCCCAGTCGAGGGGAAATGGCTCACCTCGGGGTTCACAAAGACTGTGGAAGGCTCAGTGCACCACAGCGATGTAGACGCTTTCCCCAAAACAGGTCTGTAGACACCTCTAACATGACTTCAATCTGCCAAAACCATGCTACCCCAACTGAGAGCTTCATTAGACCGTCTTTTTCCAGGGAGTCTGCAATCAGGGTGTGGTTTCACAGGTCAAAGCAAATAGGGGTAGGCAGGGTCCCCCACAACCATGGTGGGGACAGTAACTTCATTTATGAGTAGGTCATTTGGTAGACTCCTGGTCAGTGAGATCATGAACTTGTCCAGTGCGACCCACACTGACATTCATAAAAGTGCCCTCCGTGGTCCACGAGGTCCTGTGTAACCCTAGAGTAGTACTCCCTAAGGACAGCAACCTGTCACGCCCGTCAGTGGCCCCAGCGCAGTTTGGAAACCCCATTCTTTCAAAGCCAGCACTTTGGGATAAACCACATGCCTGATTCCTTCAGAAAGCTGTGCAACCCCTTTACCCGCAGTCAACTTTCCACCACCAAACCAGTTTGTCATAGGCTGACGTAGCCAGCTTTCGGATGGCTATAAAGACCTGCTTCTTGGCCAGGGGGGTCCTGGCACTGAGGTGCAGTAGTGACTGGCTTTGTAGAAAGGCTACGGGCGGACAAATAGAGATGCCAATAATAAGAGTTAAAAAAAAAAAAAAAAAGAGACAAGAGTTATGTTTAAAAAAAAGAAAGATGCTTTGGCAGAGAAAACGTGTATACAGAGAGACAGACACATTTGTGCCATAGAGGGACTCTTGGATACAAATAATAAATAATAATAATACCTCATAACTCTTTTCATCTGTTGTGTTTCACACTCATGGCAAGTGTTTCTCCTCACAACACCTCAGGGCGGAAGGGAAATGAACTTACTGTTGAGTTTAGCATCTCAGCCGCCGTTGCACATACGACTGCATTCCCCACGAATACGAGTGTCCCTGCCGGTATACATGCACTGCTGCAACTCACACGTGCCTCTGCCCTTGAAAAGACCAGTCAAGCAATTGTGTGTCAGTCTATTGTCCTTTCAGGCCATTACTCACCCTGCTCTTGAGACACAGTACTGAAAAACACAATATTCTGCTCTGTAACTGTCGGAAATGTGTGTTTACCTGATTGATAGGAACAGCTGCAAAGTTTTTTTCCCATCTTCTGGGGAAAACAGCATATGTTTAAAAAAACATAATCACTTATATTATTTATCCAACGGTGTCATTTATTTTCAGACAAAAATGTATTTTAAAGGGTAGCTAAATCTGTATTTGAAGGTGTCATCGTTCCAATCTCCTGGGTGAAATAATATATATTTTAAAGAACCTTTCAGGAAGGATTTTTTTGTAAATGTCTAATAAACACAGAAGTACCACAACTATTTGGTAAGCTAATAATGTAGTGACACAAATGGATAAAAGGTTAGCGCTGCCCTTCACTTCTCATTTCCCTGGCAGTTGTGGTTCAGTCTCAGGTTTCTGAACATTCTTGAAGCACGGTTTTTAAAAAGCGGAACAGCTCCTCTTTGTCCGTTGTTACCAAGAAGATGAGTGATGGTGTGTTCCTGCCGAAGGACAAGGCTAGTTAACAGAGCGCTGGGACAGCATGAGACTACAGGGAAAATGGTCCGAATGGCAGAAGTGGGGTGAGGCCTTTGTGGAAGTCTGTAACGGCACATGAGGCTGCTTTCATCTAAACTTTCCTTGAAAGAACAGGGTGGCAGTTGGCTAATGCATGACCAGCAGAGCTCTGCAGCGGGAGGCAGAATGGGGTACCTAGAGGCAGGCCTATCTGCGTCTCTCTTTGCAAATAGCAGACTGCCGCCTTCTTCCTCCTGTCAGTTTGACTCTGTTCAGTGACTTCTCAGGTGAAATGAAGAGCTGTTCCCAAGATGAATGCTCCCCTGCCTGCTACAAAACACGGGCTGGGAGTTAAGAGTCAAAGTCAGCATGAGTCCACTGGAGCAGCTTTGATTGTCCGCTATATTTCACTTAGCTACAAATTAAGGATGGTCTCTCATATTCCTCTCCCTAATGGGATGCGTTTGGCTGGGCAGCTCCGCGGCAGTTCGAAACTCAGAGGTGACAAGTGAGATCCCATTCTTCTTTCAACAATCGCCAAAGGATTCCCAAGGCTCAAATTCAAAATGATTAAACGTAGCAGCCTTTCATTATCAAACGGGTTTCCTGGCACAATTAGAGCAGCATCCCTGACCGTGAGGCGTGATCAGGAAACAAGATAACATGCGTTCATTTCTATGCAAATACAGTCTGGGAGAGATCAGCGGAAGACATTTCTAGCTGGGAGGGAAATCTAAACCTAGCCCCTAAAATGTACGCCCTTGCTATTCCTTCTGTGCAGACATCCTTGTCATTCACCCAGCCATTCCGTTCCCCATTGACAAAAGAACACTTTTACGTGAATAAGTCCCATATCCTGCAGTAGAAGGAGAAACTGATTGGTCCCCTAAAAAGACAGGATTGATAAAAGCAGAGCAGTCCATAGAGCAGGATCCATTGAGCCCAGCTCTGAATGAGTGTGTGCGGGAGTGAGGAGAGCACACGAAGCAGGCATGGGTGCTGGGCCACATTTCCGCTGGAGGTCAGAAGAACCATCCCAGGCTGCGGATGCCAGAGGCCCCAAGAGAAAGTGGGCCCAGGAGAGAGGAGGGTATGGCTCATCCCCCCAGTGCGTACACCTTTCTGCTCTGAAATCACACTGTGCTCCCACCAAAAGGATGGTGGGTTGCTGGGATAGGATGTGCTCCCCTAGAGATTTCATTGAGGGGTGCCCCGTGAGACCCGCAGTTTAGCCATGAGCTCACATGGTCCCTCTAGATTTCAGACTCGGGGACCACGGAGAAGGTTAACTTTTCAAATGCCACCCTGGGGCCTGATCCTGCAATCGGTGACAATCCAGTACAGCCCTGCCACCCCGATCCTGTGCTCAACCTCTTTAGGCGTCAGCAGGACTCTGCGTGAAGCCAGGGTTTCCACGCTGCACAGGCCATCTCGCACACGTGCAAAGGGGGACTGTAGTCAGGAGACCTAGCCCTCCTTGGCTAGGTACCTGGCCCGACTCGTAGTCCCTGGCCCCTCGGGTGGGGCAGGCAGGTAATCAAACTGTCTCTGGCCCTCAGGTGGGGCAGGCAGGTAAGCAAACTCCCTGGCCCCTCGGGTGGGGCAGGCATGTAAGCAAACTGTCTCTGGCCCCTCGGGTGGGGCAGGCATGTAAGCAAACTGTCTCTGGCCCCTCGGGTGGGGCAGGCAGGTAAGCAAACTGTCTCTGGCCCCTCGGGTGGGGCAGGCATGTAAGCAAACTGTCTCTGGCCCCTCGGGTGGGGCAGGCATGTAAGCAAACTGTCTCTGGAAAGCTGGCACTTAAGTCTCCCGTGCAGGCTGGGAAGGCTCACCGCCAGTTACAGCCTCGGGGGGGGGGGTTGTACCAGAAGGGGGGAGGCAGGGGGACGCAGGCCCACCCAACTCCACTGCGTCCCAGCCCAGGGCCCTATCCGTGGCAGAGGGTTCTACCACAGACCCGGCATAACCCTCACCAGGGTTCAGTGACTCAGGCTCAGGAACCGCTGAGTCATAATAGGCCTCTCGGTCCCCTGGGCCACTTCCTGCCCCCGTCCCCGCTGGTACCTGTTCGTGGCCCTCATCGTCCTCCTCCTCGGGGTAGTCACCCAGGGGGAGGTCACACAGTCCGTCCATGTCCTCCGCTAGGGGTAACTCCTCCAGGTCACTGCCCGCCTCTGGGGGTGGTGCATCTTCCTCGGCAAGGGGGAGCTCCTCCAGGTCGCAGCCCGGTACCGGGAGGGGATCATCCGAATGACCCGCAGGCTGTGTGGGGAGCGGAAGGTCCAGGTAGTCCTCTGAGCGCCAGCTCCTGGGTGGCCGGTCTCGGCAGGCAGTCCTGGCGGGGTCCAGGCGACCATCGGGGCCACAGGCAGGTCTTCCCCAGGGCAGTGGTCAGGCGGGTGATGGGGAGGGAGCAGAGAGACACCCTTCCCCTTCAGCTGCCTCCCTCTGACTGAGCTCTCCGGCCTTCCCCTTATATTTCCTGTCCCGCCCACCTGCTTCCGGCCTGACGGACAAGCTGCCTCTAGCTCCGCCCACTCAGGTATCCCTGGGCCCAGGCTGCCCATCTCCGAGGGGGGCCATACTCCCTCCCTACAGGAACACTAGAGACACTTGCAAGGAACCTATTTTGCTGTTGGCCAAATATATTCCAGCGACATAGCAGCAGCTGAATTAGCCCTGCGTTTTCATGGCTAGCAGAAAACAGTACTATGAAATACACCATTTCATTTATTTTCAATAGCTGCCATTCAGAGTTTCCCAGGGCTGATAAGCACTCACGTTTTATGGGCATTGCACTATGTTTCTGGCTGCTCAGGTTTTATTATTATTAAGGGATGACTGAAGGGGCACGAGGGGAGTAGGAGAAAAATCTCATTGTGATATGTGGGCTTTAGGCAGTATAAAGATGATCCCAATGAGGAGAAATTCCTGTTCCTAATTCAGAGTGATGGCCTTTAGCTATTAGAATACCAAAAAATCTGCAATAATTATGTTGCATTGGTTGGTTTCACTGAGATGTTTTGCATTCTAGAGAAAATGTGAGTAAATGGGATATTTAGTTCCCAATCCAGCAAAACCACACATTAAGGTGCTCTGCTCAATCTGGCCCTTAATTTACATTTGGTACTGTATGTTTAACTGTAACGTGACCCGATTCTACAAAAAAGCACAATCTGACACAGCTCAGATTGATTTCATGCTTCAGGGTTTCAGCTGGCCCTTTGCTGGGGTCAGGAAGGGATTCCTTCTCCCAGTGGCTTCTAGAAGGGGTTATGTTTTTAAAAATGTCTCCATTTTCTGAAGCTGCACAGAGGGACTTGGCTGGAGAAGGGACACGGGGCGGGGTGGGCCAAGGCTCTGGAGTCTCACTGAGCAGCTCTCTCTCTCTCTCTCTCTCTCTCTCTCGTGCTTGCCTGACTGGTTCTCGCTCACACACTCAGGGGCTAACTGACCATCATACAGGCCTCCTGCTGGAGTGAGGAAGGAATTTCCTCCAGGTCAGATGGGCAGAAATCGTGCGGGAGGGTTGTATTCCTCTGTAGCATGTGACTCTGGGTTAGTTGACAGGATCATCTGGGTATTTCTTACTAAACCATTTCCCTGCCACTGAACTGCTGCATCTCAGTCTCCCTTGTGACACATACTCTGGTCTCCCGTGGGCTGTCATGTTTTGGCCTGATTTCAGTTCCTGGGTTTAGTGCGCAGGTGCTGGGTGGCAGTAATGGCCCATGTGACATACAGAAAGTCAGGCTAGCTGGTCGAGTGGTGCCTTCTGGTCTTGAACTCTGTGATTCTGCGCCCCATGCGCTGGATCCTAATATGAGAGGACACCGTGTTTCTAAAACTAAACTGGTGTTTTATGAAGAGAACTAGTTACAAAGATATTGCAACAGCAGCTGGCATTCCAGCCACGTGCACACAGACTGACTTCCCGGTGGCTCCATTCTCTCCCCACACTTCCCCTGAAGGGTTTAATGGAGGCCCGCAGGCCAATTCACCTATTAGGCTGCAAGCTGGGAGAATGAAGGCTGAGACCACAGCCCTAATTAAGGGATACTCACCTGTGCAGGGACAGGCAAGGCTTCTAGAAAGCCAGGGAGCTGGTAGCAGAAAGAGGCTGTTGGGCAGAGGGCTAAAGTCACATTCCCAGGGATACGGGCAAGAAAGGGGCTTTGGACCAAAGAGGAAGGGCTTCTCTAGCAGACCTAGGAGATAGGGGTTTAGACGGGGTGGAGAATGCAAGCCTGAGGTAGGCTCAGTAGGAAATAGTCCAGGGGAGAAGCAGGAAGGTTTAGTAATACAGTCCTTGGCTGCTGATCAGGCCCTTGGAGTAGTGAAGGGCTGGCCTGGGTTCCCTGCCAGCCACTGAATGAGTGGCACAATCTGGTCTAGAAAACTCTCCAGGCCCGTTTGTCATTGCTGTCAGTCACTGAGGGAGGGGCTTGGCTAGAGCAGAATTAAGGACTGCCCGGGACACTGCTGATGACTTTGCTAGACCCCAGAAGGGGAGGATTCTTGTGACCTGACCAGAAGGCGAAGCCACGAGGCTGCAGTAATGTGGAGGAGAGAGGCCACAGGGTGACAGGCTGAGAAACCCTCCCCTGAGCTGTGGCCTCAGCACCGTGCGGAGCACAGCAGCACTGGCCTGGCAAGCAGAGCTGTTGAACACTCAAGGACCTCAAGTTCAAGGTCCGTAAAGCTGGGGCAACGGGCAGTGAGCTGGCGGGAGGAAACCCTGTCCCTTCTCGGAAGAGCTTCCCTCTCCCATGCCATCCCCTGGGCAGTAATTTAGGGAGGTAATTTAGGGAACACGTTCCTGTGATGGGATAGTCTCTGTGCAAAGGATGGTTCCCTGCCTCTGTCCCACCTCACACATGGGGGAGGCCTTTCTCTTGCTAGGACCAGGTGGGAGAACATAGAAGATGCAAAAACAAATGCTGTCTTATTAACAGCTGTTTGCCTGTCCCTCCCCACAGCCCCACTTCACCGTTTCGTCCTCCCCTGCATCCTCCAGCTCAGAGAAACCATGCAGGCCAGTAGTCAGAGCACCAGACGGGGGCTCAGAGCCTTGGATTCTGGCCCTGGCTCCCTTACCAACCTTCTGAGTGGCCTTGAACAAATCCTGTCTCCCCATTGTGACTCTTTCCCTTTTCACCCTGGCAGTCCGATGGGCATAAATTATGAAGGTTATAAAGAAACAGTAAACAGTCTTGTGTGTGTGTGTGTGTGTGTGTGTGTGTGTGTGTGTGTGTGTGTGT